>JAWQFJ010002091.1:167242-199373 GCA_034096865.1 Theodoxus fluviatilis
ACAGACAGACAGACAGATAGACAGAGGGGGGACGGACTGGGGGACAATCAGATGTAGAGATAGAGAGACAGACAGGAAAGTAAACAAATGTAAAGATAAGGAAACAGCGAACGGCAGAAAAGTACCTAAATGCGTGTGTGCAAATTGTCACATGTACATACCCGTGTGCGAGCGTGCAAGGATGCACTCACACATGTAAGATCGAGGGAGAAGGAAAAATACATCATCTCGAGTCTTTTCTTTTCTTTTCCACCAAAAACGTATTAATGTGTGACACAATCATTATTACAACGACTAAGCATTAAAGGCGAGTTAAAACTTCTTAATGAACAGATTTCCTCAGATTCAGGAACAAGATGAAGGATCAGGGAGACTTTACACTTTCCAGTAGTTGAGTCAGCAAAACGAAACAGTGAAACATGAAATAAAAATGATTGATGATAAGGCTGGTACGAGTGGATGCTTGAAACGATACATGGGAATGAAAAGGATAGGCATTTCAACGAAAAGAAATATTTCAGATGTTACCATCATGAATACAGAACAGACCCGGTTTTAGATAGAACTGACAGAAAATTTGAGTAACGGGCTTTGCTGGAGGATTTTAGGGTTTGTCCATCAGAAGAATCTGGAAATTTTCAGTGTAGTTCTGCATGATGTGACCATCTTTAGCGAAAGTGATGTAAACGATGAAGCCGATAGAGATGTCTGATATACGGTAATTAGAGTACCTGCGTCTCCTTATTATATAAACAAAACTGAGCTACTGTAGAAACTGTTGAAACTGTAAGCAAAGTTCGGGACAGTAAAATCCTACAGTCGCTTTACTGTAGATTACCACTATCTTGGAACCAAGCACTTCGAGCAGTGCCCATAATTGCTCAGCTTCATCATGCACCACCAAATATACAGTCAGAAAAATGTCATTTCAGTTTGGCATCATGGGAATTGCTGGCAGATGTGTCAGCATCAGATATTGTTTGAAGCATTCAAGCAGTCTGTAACTCGTCCATCACTGGGATTTCTCGCAGCACGCTCACGTGTGCATCCATCCGAGCATACATTCAGACGTGCGTCTATACGGTGCATACATACGGCGCGCATGCACACGCATACACACACATACACTTACACACACACACACGCACGCACACACACACACACACACACACACACACGAACGAAAACTCACACATACACACACACACAAAGAGTGGGCATACTTACAGCCATTTGACGGCCGCGCATCTTTCAGCACAGAGCAGCAGGATGAGGGCCAGGCGGAGAATCATAGACCATGACGGCGCCAGCATGATGACTGAAGTCTGTGGCTACGTCACCTTCGGGTAGGTATCCACGCGGTGTCTGACGTCAGCGTGACGTCACTGCTACGTAATAATAATCCGACGGTGCCTGTAGGGCGAGGGGGTCTGCCCGGGCAGTGCGGTCTTGCTCTCTGTCTGTTGTTTTATGTCACAGTTTCAGCACTGACAAGTGGACCATGCGTAGCGGTCGTCCTCAACAGTCACTAATTCTTAACTTGCGCTTGTTCGGAGAAAAGACTAAAGTAATCTTTCCTGATCCAAATGTGCAAAAATTACCCGTTGCTCTAATATACAATGGGCAAGACTGTGGCCTGCATGTGAGCACGAAGATTCAAACTCCAAACCGATGTCACCACGTCCCCCTGGAGAAACCAGTCGAATGAATCAACTCTGCACGCGACAGCGCACCAATCAGGAAAGGGTGATCCCACTCGACCAATTAACCAGACCGGCAAATTATAGGAGCAGTAACGGACACACCTCGGTCTTCACACGTCCGCTGAGAAACGTGGCACAGACAGACATTCCACGATCTGGACGCTGTCGCTGCGCTGGCAGGGTCGGGTGCTCCGCAGGGAAACCGCACGGCAGCATTCCGCAGTCCTGGGCCAGAGCCTTGACACGCGCTGGCAGTATGGAAACGCGGGTGGGAAGTCGACCGCTCCGGGTAGAGCAGACCCGGGGTATGGCAAAGCGTCGAGACACGAGAAATGCCTTCTCCCGTAAACCTTGAGGGTAGAAAACTGAAACGCACCCACCCTGGGGAGCGAGAGAATCGAGCCGCACCCGGGGTGAGACACCCGCTACCTCAGCGCAACACCCAACCACCTGCCTGAGCAAGAGAGCAATGCAAGGTAGGGAGAGCAAGCGAGAAACAGAGCTTTAGGGAACAGACGCGGGGGTCGGGTAGCCCGCAGTTTTCAGACGCCGTCTGTCTGCAACTTCTACCACGCGTCGAGCAAAGCTTTAACAGGCAAGGAAATGCTACATCCCCTCCAATGTCAAGTCGTAGCCATTGGCTTCCTGTCGTTGATGGTCAGGCCTCGGGTGATGAGAGTTTGGGGTAGGGTGAAGGGGTCGGGACACGCTGTCTAAGGGAGAGAGCCTAGAACCTGGAGCGTCGTAATCAGTGTCAGGACGGGCGTCGGTTCTGGAGGAGGGAAGTGCTGTCCAAGTCAAATTGACAAGAAATCCCCCGAGCGTCACTTGAGTCCTCACCGATCGCTTTACCGGTGCACGTGGACGGGGCAGCTAACTGTTTCGGACGCCCGTCTATTCCGCCGGCATGTATCCTCCCGACATTTATCCCCCGAGTCGCTCTCGACAAAAACAAAGGGAGCACCCCCAACAACGGGCGATAAACGCCTGGAGGGCTGGGTGAGGTAGCTGCTGCGAGGCGGGTTTTCTGGTCGAAGCCACGACGTCGTGTCGGGTGCGGTGTCAGTGGCGTGCACACTATCCGGTGAAGCCAGTCCCCTCAATTGGCGAGACCCGTCAAGAAATTAATGACAGTGAGGTAACCCTTGCCGGGGTCGGCCTGCCAAACCAAGCACGACGTTGCGGGAAACACAAGAGACAGTCAAGCCAGAGCAGATCTCTGGATCTCGTCGTGGACTCCTCCACGCCTCCACACGTGTCTCCGCCCGTGTGTTTGCATGCGCGTGCGTCCCTCAGTAAGAGAGAAGGCGAGGGACGAGAGGGAAGAAAGAAAGCAACAGCGCGTGGATCAGCTGGGAGCGGAGGGCGAGGGTTGGGCGACGTGACAGTTTTTCACCACCAGCTTCTTCTGTGAGTCCATATCCTACTACTCATCCAGGATTTCAGAGACGGCGTCTCGGCTGCAGCAACACGCCGCACGCCGCAAGCTTCGAACCAAGGGAGAAAACGAAGAAAGAAAGCAGAAAAAAGTGCAACACGAGAAACACCCGAGGGCTGCAACGGCAGTGACACTTTTACAACTGGAGACCGCGTCCCCTGGCAGCCGAGCAAGAGGGCAGACGAATCGCACAGACACAGCAGCAGACGTACTCCCGGCGATGCGAGCAGCAGGAGGTGCTAATTTCTTGCCAAGTAGTATGTGGAGGAAAGGTTTCAGGAACGACCCGACGCCCTTCTTGTCTCTGCTGCACGTCTTTTTGTTGGAATTTACGGCAAGGTGCGCCGAAATTCGCCTGAATTTAGTTGGTGGCCTGCACGTGAGCTAAGAAACGCAGGGTGGAAGTCAATTAGTGACTTAGCCAGGTGTGTGTGATTGCTGAGTACAAGACAGGTGAGGCCGTGGAGACTGCTGGAACTCATACACCAAACCTAGCTCACCTGTCATGCATCAGATTCCAAAGTACAGAAAGTCCAGGGAACTTCTTCTGATATAACAATCACTGGTTTTCGAAGATGTTCACTGTCGCTTCTATGAAAACTGATTTATATTATTTCCTGCAAGATATTTTAAAATGCAAAAACTTCTAGTTTCTTGCTCACGAATCTTGTCACCGAATAGTCTCCTTACATGACAGCAGCAGTCGTCGGTGTTGTGAACTCGAAACACCAACTTTCCAGGTGCGAAACCCAGGCTTCACCTCGTTCTAGTCCACTCTTCTTCTCTTTCGCTCCCACACCGGTGCAAGAAACCAGAGGTGGAGTGTAGTCCCGCCACTTCTCGCCACACTCCGTCGCGTGCCCTCGGTATGGCCAGGAAGACGACGCGAAACGCACAGAGGGGGAAACCTCGATGCGAATCGCTCGGGGGATTTCGGGGCAGACGACACGAAAATTTTCTGTCGGAGAGGTGTGTACGTTGAAGGGCGGCGAGGCAAAAGGCGGGATGCCAACCAACCAACCACTCAGGTGCTGGCGGGAGGCAGAGAAGAGAGGTGAGAGCGCGGCGGGGCTGCAGCCTGACTCCGAGGCAGTCGGACGAGGTGTAGAGAGGGACCAGGCAGACGGCAGATCGGCAGCGGTTCCGGGCGTCACTCCCCTTGGCTTGGGACGTCGTCTCTGGGACGGCGGCAGCGGCGCTTCGTCGCGGCGCGGGCCAGAGGGAGGGGGAGGGGAAGCAAGGGGGGTGGACCAGGGTCGGGCCTACGGAGCGCGGGGCGGCACGGTCGGGATTCCCCCCTCACCTCCGGCGCCAGCCAACTGCGGCCGGCCGCGCCCCGCTTAGGCAAACAGAGTTATTCCCCCTTGTTTCGCTCTCCATTCCGGGGAGGAGAGATTGTTACGTGTGTTTGTGAATTGAACCGGAAGGAATTTATTATTGAAATACATTTTAGTTTCATTAAAATCACGAAGTAGTCCAAATGTGACGAAATTATGATGAAATAGGAGTTTGTTTTAAAAGTAGATAGATGATACAGGGTCTCATCTTCCATTCTTTGCAGAGGCAGGAGAAAAGAAAGAAAAATAAAAATGAGCTAAGGACGATTTCTATGTGACTGAGAGACAGCACAAAAAGCTCAATCAGGAAGACTGCGAGCACAGTTAATGCGCTTACTGCAAAGACGGGAACTGCGAGCAAAATCTCGCAAAGCAGTTTCCGTCCCGACCGATTTTGACTTCGAGGAAAATAATCTGCTTCCGCTTTCAACGTCTTTCCTGCTCGAGATCTCGTCAGCACCACCTCCCCTGATGTATCGCATGCATTTCTCAGAAATGCACTTTTCATGCACTACACTGTCGTGAAAAACTTTGTAACAATGGGAAGATCATAAACTGTAAATTTGCCTCTCCAATACTTATCCATCTCCAGCATGTTGACAAGTGAATAGCTTACGTCGCGACAGGAGAGAGATTTGTCGGCCTATAAGGCGGCGCTGGGGGCGAGAGGTGAACAGCCAATGGGAAGCGAGAATCGGGACACTGCCCCCTTCTCTCAGCTGTCACTCACTGACAGTGCAGAGCTGTGGACAGAGGGCTGTCTCGCTCGTGCGTGTGTTTTTATTCGAATAGTGGCTTCCTTACCGCTATGAACTTTTGAAGGTTTCGCTTTTCCCATTGTTTCAGATTTATGTTTCCCTCTCTCTCTCTCACCTTTTTGAGTATTGTTTCACTGCCTCTGTTTCTTTTTAACATCTCATTTCCCTCCTTCCCTCCTCTCTCTCTCTCTCTCTCTCTCTCTCTCTCTCTCTCTCTCTCTCTCTCTCTCTCTCTCTCTCTCTCTCTACTCTCTCTCTCTCTCTCTGAGTGCATGTGTGTCTGTGTGTGTGCGCGCGCTCGTATTGTGTGGATGACTGAACGTTTGTGTAATGAAGTGTGGGATTCATTTGGGGTAAGGAGTTATGTCTGCATGTCCGTCCGCCCGTCCGCCTGTCTCAAATCCGCCCGTCAGAGTGTCCGTCCATTCATCTGTGTGTGTTTACTTGCCTCCATATCACTCTCTCTCTCTCTTTCTCTTTCTTTCTCTCTCTCTCTCTCTCTCTCTCTCTCTCTCTCAGTTTGTGATTTTGCCGCGTTTTCGCTGGTTGTTTCTCTCTTTTTTTTCAATTTGTTTTTTATGTCTAAAAATGGCATCGTGACATGTATTAAAATTATGTTTCAGGTGTGACACACATTAGCAATCCTTCATGCGGTACTCAGTTCACCCTTTGGTAAGCGTGAATGCAGTTACAAGGATGCATTCACACCCAAGCACATAAGCGGTGATGATTCACTGTAATACACAGTCTGGTTTTCGAAAGAGGAGTGGGTGTCTTTCAAGAAGGTATACTGTGCTTCAGTGACAATACACACTACGTGTTGCATCAAACCCATGTATGATAACTCTGCTTGTTGATGCATGTTTCAAACGAAACCAGGTTGGAACCATCTAAAGCCTTCACTACAGATTGATAAACGTTTGATTCTCTTGGTGCATAGTTCGTTATGAACCATCCCGACATGTGCTTCCATGAAGTGGCTGGGTGAAGCTTGAGCCACAACTATGCCTCAGGAATTTTTCTGACGCAATTCTTACTGCATTGCATAGAGTAGCTGGTAATCATTACAAAGGAAGCTTCGCAGGTTTCACATTGGCTTTGCCTCGAGAGAAGTTCGGCCTTCATATATATAAAAGATGGAGGTGGTGGGTGGAGGTGGGGCTGGGGAAGGTGGGTTGAGATGGGGGTGGGGGGATGGAGGTGGGGGGTGGAGGTGGGGGTGGTGGTGGGGTTGGGGTTGGGGATGGGAATGGTGGACATAAATGCATGCATGCAAATCGGCAAAAAGATGCCACCCTCACGAGACAAAAGTAGCTTCCAGAAATAATGCTGCTTGTGTGTGACTCCACAGTGCAACATTTCTTCCACAGCATGAAAATAACACCTGCTCAGTGCTTGATTACTTCCGCCAAGGAGGTTATATGATATACCCTCTGTTCGTTATGAGTTAGTTATTCAGCAATACAGCACCACAAGTTCAATACAAATCCTGATGAAATTTGGTGGAAGATCAGGGTTTCGCCCGAGAAATAATGCCTTAAATATGGGAGGCTATCTGTTATCTCATTTGGAATTACGACCAAAATGATTTTTATTTTGCAAATCACGAATGTGATGACGTCAACTATTGATGTCGTATGCGTTCAGCACCCAGAGATTGTTGTCAGTTTCAGCCACTAAAATGAACTAAACTTGGTAGCGTGAGGCCTGGCTAGCATCAAATCCTGCCTGAATTGATTATATATGCCATGGAAGAGTAATTGTGATTTCCTTGGTGGAGGGTTGTGCTCTCAAAGTGCTTTGTAGTTTCATTCATTTTTTCTTTTGCCTCGAGTTTGGTTGGACATTATTCTGCCGTTTAACGATGGTCCTTTTATTCCTTTCCTCCACTACACAGCCTCGCCCTCTCATACCTCCCACACACATACCGTCCTCTCCTCCATTGTGTCTGCATCCCGGAGGAGAGCACACACCGGTTGACATAACAAGTTTTCATTTTTTGTGGATTAAGAGACAAAGACAACTTTGCCTTCATTGACTTCATGCTATTGAAGCCTTGTAGCAAGCTAGTTTGCGTCTGGTCAGTGCGCAGAGAATATTTTATTCTTTCATGGACACAGTGGGAGAGGTTTCAATAAACGCCTTCTAGACTTTCCCGTCAAGTGTTCCACCTGTGGGTCGCAGGTAAGAATTCACGTAGACCCACCGCGTCGCCCAACACCGTCCGTTGAAGGCGCGTGACTGGGGAAAACGGAATCTCGATTCCTCCACATGCCAACCGACAGTTAACGAAAAGTGAAAGGCCGTAAAGCTCTATCCATCCATCCATCCATCCATTCATCAATCGTTCGTTCGTTCATTTATTCATTCATCCATCCACCCTTTATCCATCCATCAGTCCATCCATTACCCATTCGTCAATACATCCATTCTTATCCATTCTTCTATTCAATCGTCCATCCATCCATCCCTCCATCAATCATCCATCCATCAGTCTATCCGTTCGTCCCTCCATCCGTTTGTCCATCCATCCGTCCATCCCTCCCTCCCTCCATCCGACCGTGACGTACATCCCTCCCTTCATCCATCCATCAATCATCCATCCATCAATCCATCCGTTCGTCAGTCCATCCTTTCCTCCATGTGTCCGTCCGTCCGTCCGTCCCTCCTTCTTCCTTCCCTCCCTCCCTCCCTCTTGTTTCCTTCCACACATGGTCGTATAGATGCATCTAAATGGAATACACAGCATCAGAAGAAACTGGCCACCCCGAAGCTCTTCAACTCCCCACCCGCTCTAACTTTCATTATCTTCTAACCACCTCTACCCAGGAAACTGCGTGCGGTCCGCGTGACGGGTGAGCGACTGATCAAATACTTCATTTCCTCGTGCGTCCAAACAAAGCCAGTCTTCAAAGCCGTGTGGGGTTTCTCTTGCAATACTGTCCCGTGCCTCTAGTCCCCTTCACCCCCCACCCCCCCTCGGGTCGCCGTCGACCCACAGCAAGCTTTTAAGAGGGGATGTAAATTCCTCTATTAGCAGGGTCGGAATAGGGGCTGGGGAGGGGCAGGGGGGCAGAGAATGACGAATGAGGGGAGGGTGGATCTTGGATGAGAATGAGGGGTGAAAGAGAGGAGGAAGAGATCGAGGATGTGAGAGTGCGGAAAATGGTGGGTTAGATGGAGGATGAGCGTAGGGGGTAGCGGTGGGGTCTGCGTGTTCTGGGAGTAAAGTGGGTAAGGGGGGTGGGATGAAGGTGTTGGTCGAGGTGGGGGATGGGGTGTACCCCAAATGCCGAGGGGTGTAGAAAGTGATAGGACTGTGGGAGAGGCTACGATGGCGTCATTCTGAACACAGAGATGTAATACTATCTCTGACACAGGTTGGTCACGTGACTTCGAATCCACATTCCAATGATTCTACCAATCAAAATTCAACATGATCAGAAGACCATTGAGAGTAAAAAGAGGCGATTCTATTTCACTCCAATTATTTATCCCGATAGATAAACACAAATTTGGTGTTCTAATAAAACTAATCTATGAGATTTTCAGGAAATCATTTGAGAACTACTTTTAGCGCGAACGTGTCTATAAGGTTGTAAACTGCCTTGCGCACGTGCGATTGTGTATATACAGTAGTCGCCGCTTATTAAAAACACATTGGGACCGAACAAAAGTGTTTTTAATAAGCGGCGTTTTTATTAACCGGCACTTCCCGCTTCACCAAGCCGTTGCGTTTCTTCCACCTGTTAAACCACCCATTTGTAGCTTTGAATTCGGAGCGACCAAGCTGGGAAGCAATCTGTTCCGCCTTCTGACACAGGATTGGGCCGTTTACAGGTGTGTTGCGCGCTTGGATAGAGTCGAACCACCGCTTTAAGCCATCTTCTGTCTCTTTATCCTTCCCGCAGCGCCGACGCTGAAGCTGAAGTTAAAGCCATTTTCTGATTCACTGCTTATCCAGCGAGACTAGACAGTGTTGAATTGACATCTGACGGTTTGCTGACAAGGTACGTGTAATCACTGTTCACACAAACGCTGAAGCGTCTTTAGTTGTCATCTAACGGTTTGCTGACAAGAATTCACAACCAGAGATCGACTCTGACCCTCCGAACTCGCTCAATGAAGTATAAATATTGCTGTTGTATTCAAAGTCCTTATAATTAGTAGAGTTCACAATGTTACACTCTTGTGATTCGAATTTTACCGCACACAAGTTTTACATTCATGGGAAATCGATGTTTAGAAAATGAACTGACCGAAAAATGGCTGCCAGTATGGAGTGTATCACAACAAGCGGAGGAATACACTCACGATGTGATATGGCATTCAGCGTGGCTGTTCAGAACGGTGGTATGCATGTTATGGAAGAATTTAGGCTATCACGTGACCAACCTGTTGCTGAGACTATATTCACTAGTCTCAGCCACGCTGAATGCGATGGCGTCAGTTCGGGGTGGAGACTGGACATAAACTGCACCCAAGGGGTCATTTCTCACGAACCGCCCACCCGTTTCTGCCTTCCACCTGAAACCAACCAAGTTCGCGGGTGGGTGTCGGCCGAGGATGAAAGGGGTGAGAGCAATAAGAGAGAGAAACTGGAGAAGGCGAAGGAGACCTCAGTGCGGTGATGATAATCCTGTCAGGCAAGGGAAGGATGAGGGAGAGAGGCAGGTGTTGGAACTGCAGAACTTATCGAGACAGCTTGGGTCAATTGACACTACCACGCAGTACCGACCCTCACCAGGCAAGTTGCAACTAGACAGGGGTATGGTTGGGAATCCAAGTGGAGAAGGCGGGTAGGAGTTCAGGACTGGCCGTATAGGGGAGCCAGAGAGGCATGGAAGCAGGGGTACTCTTGCTTCAAATGAGAAAGGCAAACCAAAGGAACAGGAACACGAGATCCAAGAAACACGAAGGAAATAATGTATCAGAAGCGATAGAGACCTTAATTGAAATGTAATTAAGTCCAGTATAAATCTGAAGCAAATTGGAAACTACTTTTTTTTCTCCACAGAACAAAATTAATGCAAATAAAACATCAGGACAAGTAAACGTTTCTTTATTTCTGTAGAAAACACATGATCTCTCTTGGTTATGCCAAACATGCAATAACTTAGACGCGTCAAAATTGCTCCATACCAACACCAGTATCTCGTGCATCGCTCTCTTTTGATGTCGCCTGTTTTGCATATCATGAATATTACCGCCTTATCACTGTCGTCGTCATGCAAATGCAACCTTTTCACCTTGAGTGTGCACGGGTCAGCCATTGTGACCGCTGTCCACTTCCCGCCACAGATTGTCCTGATCAGCAACACTGACCACTACGACCTTGCCTAGAGTGCGCCGAGAACAAGAATGAAAATGGAGTGTGCCAAGAAAGGGGGGGGGGGGGGGCAGGAAGGGGGGAGGGGGCGGGGTTGTAGTGTTCAGGCTGGAAGTCAAGGAGTACGGAAAGAACAGCTAAAGTCGAAGACAAAAGGATGTAAAACGGGGAGTTAGAAATTAGGGGGAAACGTGAAGAAAAAAAAAAGGTTGGACGAGAATATAAGGAAGTATACTGGGGAAAAATTAATGTCAGCGACATGCCAGTGAAGAAGGCCAAGTTTCAATGAAGAAATGAATTTTGTGCAGTACGGTGGATGAGAGGGGATGGGGAGGCGGGGTGACAGTGCGAGAGAAAACGTGATGGAATGAGAGAGAGAGAGAGAAAGAGAGAGAGAGAGAAAGAGAGAGAGAGAGAGAGAAAGAGAGAGAGAGAGAGAGAAAGAGAGAGAGAGAAAGAGAGAGAAAGAGAAAGAAGAGAGAGAGAGAAGAGAGAGAGAGAGAGAGAGAGAGAGAGAGAGAGAGAGAGAGAGAGAGAGAGAGAGAGAGAGTTCTTCTTGTCATTTTTTATTTTATTTTGAGGGCCACTGGAAGATGGACTTCTATTGTACAAGTGTATATCCACTTTAAATAAAATAATTCAATTGAATTAAATTGTTTGGAAAGGTAGTTGGAGATGAAAACCTTAAGTACATTTTTAAAAAAAACTATTTTTAAAGGTTACCAGGGGGTTGGAATGGGAAAGTTGCGAAGCATTCTGGATTAAGAAAGCGGATGAAATACCCTGGAGGGCGGGCTGCACTGTCCAGACCCGGAATGAGATGGGGAAGAAGAGCGGCTGTGAGGGGTGTGGGGGATGGGGTGGGGGGTGGGGGGTCATGTGGATGTGTGAATAGAGGAAAGGCAAAAGAGGCGGTAACAGGTTGACACTAGCATTCCGAGACAACAGGTGAAACAGAGCATCCAGTTTCCAATGGCAGCTGCCCTGTCCACTCTCGTGGTCCTTATCGCCAATCTCATTGCTCCTCGGTGTCACGTGATTCATGCCAGGTGTCACCGGGTCGACAGTAATGGAAAGGTGTCTGCCCTCTACGAACAACAGGCGTGTAGAACCAGGAATTTGGAGTCACGTGGGACAGTTTACAGGAGAAGCCCGTCATAGACATAGCATCCTGGCAGTCCCGGGTGATTAATTCGTAGAGTAGAATTGGGGAACTGAGCATGCGCTAATTATAATCCTTGGATGTAGGAGTATTGCGTTTGATCAACCGTCGATAAATTTTAGTGCGATGTTATCTGGTGCCAGGGTACAATTTGCATATGAAATGAAATAGTGAGTTATGAAATCAAGGCAGTTGTTCTAGATTTTAAAACATCTTTTCCTTCAAAATGTAATTTAATTGATTTGAAGAATAATGCAAACAATATGATACTCGGCAATACTTACTGGAATGGGAAAAAAAGGGGGGGGGGGGTGTTCAGCGAATGATTGAAAATGTTTGTTCCAGATGTAAGAGAAACAAATTATCGTGTTTGTCATCTGTGGAGCCTGGTGGTAATCTGAAGAAAAGTTTTTAGAAGGGCAATCAATGTTTGCAGAACGAAATAACAAAAAAATGTTGAAGATAGTTTATCCGACATCTGAATCATTATGACAAACACACACACACACACACACACACACACACACACACACACACACACACACACACAAAAGGGGAGAAAAAAGTCTACAATATCTGTTGTAAAACTAATACTGATAAAAGGGTTTTTTAAACAACAAAAATCATTTGACACTTGCCTAGATCGACTTGACAAAAGTATTTTCGTTCATCTGAATATATTGATATTTTCTATTCATTTACAGTTTTCGATCAAATTGACAAAAAGCTTCGCAGCAACGAAAGCTATTGTAACAATTTCATAATTTTAGCATGCTCTATAAAATAAATCTACTGATGTCATTTATAAGTTTTCTACTGTTGCTATTCATGCAGTAAAATGCTCACATTTGTTATGTCATTTCGACAGAATGCAGAGTCACAAAATAAGTATTCAGCGTTTACAAGGAGAGGTTGGCCATCAAAACAACATCAACAACGCATCAAACCTTTTCAAATTGCACCAAAAGCATTGAATAACACCAATTCCACCAACATGGTGTATAGATCTTGTTGCATCCTTGCAAGCAGGGGGAAACATCACTATGCCATCAAGTTGTAACAGATTATTTGATAATAAAGTTAAGGCTAATAATTTTATTTCGTCATTTCGCGATCAGATATCATCATCTCCTGTCTCCCCCCCCTCTCCCCCCCTCTCCCCCCCTCTTCCCCCCCCCCCCCACTCCCGCCCACCCACCCACCCGCCCCCAAAAAAAATAATTTCACGAGAACAGAATAAGGAAGAGGGCGTCAAGAATCTTGTGTGCATGAGCTTTTCTCATCTCTTTGTTTGAAATAGTTTGCGAATTGTTTGGTATATCTACCTGTCTATTCCATTTTATTACGTTTTCCTATTAAACACAACAATTGAAACAAAAGCGTAATTTTACAGATGTCGAGTTGCTAGAACAAATTTTGAAAAATCAGACGACACAATAATATATCCGTACAAATTTGTCTTGCGCGTGCGAGCGTGCGTGCGTGCATGTGTGTGTGTGTGTGTGTGTGTGTGTGTGTGTATGCATGCGTGCGTGTGTGTGTGTGTGTGTGTGTGTGTGTGCGTGCAACAGACTCACAACAGGATATTAGAGGGGGGAAAAGCATTGGGGGAAAAAAATCTCCAACCGCCGATTTGGCTTTAAAAGTACTCGTGCAATGCAGTTAGTGCATAGCTGACACTCATGAGAGCAGAGTTCGATATCTACAGAGTTTTCCAAATCTTCGTTTCTGCATGCGATCGATTTGTTTATAAATCCGTTCTCGCTACTATGACGGCGAAAACTATCAATCATATTGGCAAGAAGATCGATATACTGTATCCCGGGACGGCATACACGTTCTGTTTCCATCGATAGGCAGAACACAACGGAGGCTTTGCGAAAGATCCTGATCTGATGTCGCCCAAAGCTGGCCTTTCTTCTCTGACCACTGACCACTGACCACACACAGCTGACGAATGGCTGGATTATTCGCGCATAACAGGGCTATGTACACAGATGAAATCAACCTGAAGGAGTCACCTTCTTTGATAACAGGCACGGGACAGGGCAGAGGTCACACGACAATCGGACAAATCGATCGTCTGGCCGTCCCACGTCCATGGGCATCTCATCAGAACTAGTGTGCATACTCATTACTCGAGAACTGTACTAAAAGTCGGCGGGGATTCTTCAGGGTGAAGAACAGAGGCCGAGGTAGTCCGGGAGACGCCGAGAAAGAGCGAGATCGTGAATTAATGACAGGTTCCAGGGCGCGGGGATGGCGGCTTTCCTGGGAGATCTCGGGCTTGATTTGCCGCTGTAAAACTTTCCAGAAGGTAAACACTGCCTGCGCAGTGTCGGCACAACAGTTGACTGCAGCTAAAGTGACCAAACAGCCGGTGTTCGTGTGCGTTTGATCGACGCCTTTCTCAGTCGAAAAGTAGTCTTGCCGTGCCTAAGGGCGGTCGTATCAAAGGAAACCGTGGACGTTGCGTCTTTTCAGTTGTTTCCCCTTCTAGCATGGCTGTGTGCCAATGGGAAGATGCGGCGTAGATTCAGTGTCAAAGTAGTAAGAGTCTGTCATTTAGTTTCCTTTCCATTTGCGTACAAAACTACACGAGCGTGGCAACAGAAGCGCAACACGCACCACGGCACAGAGCACGCACACGGGACCCGCCAGCACGACACCAATTCAAACTCGCGCTAGGCGATTTGGCGCTACGTGAAGAAGGTGGTAGAGTGGTGGTAATGGTAGCAGTGGTGGTGGTGGTGGTTGTGATGGTGGTGGTGGTCGTGATGGTGGTTGTGGTCGTGGTGGTGGTGGTAGTGATGGTGGTGGATGGTATAGTGATGGTGGTGGATGGTAGTGATGGTGGTGGTGGTAGTGATAGTGGTGGTGGTGGTAGTGATGGTGGTGGTAGTGATAGTAGTGGTTGTGTTAGTGATGGTGATGGTGGTAGTGGTAGTGATGGTGGTGGTGGTAGTGATCGTGGTGGTGGTTGTGGTGGTGGTGATGGTGGTTGTGTAGGTGGTGGTGGTAGTGATGGTGGTGGTGGTCGTGATGGCGATGATGGCGGCGGCGGTTGTAGTGGTGGTGGTTAAAGTGGTGGTGGTGGTGGTGATGGTGGTAGTGGTGGTAGTGATGGTGTAGTGGTGATATTAGTGGTGGTGGTGGTGATAGCAATGGTGATGGTGGTGGTAGTGATGGTGTAGTGGTGATATTAGTGGTGGTGGTGGTGGTGATATCAATGGTAGTGGTGGTGGTGGTGGTGCTGCTGCTGCTGCTGGTGATGGTGGTGAAGGAGATGGTTAAGGAAGTGGTAATAGAGCGAAGGAGAAGGTAGTGGCGAAGGAGAAAGTATTGGTGATAGCGAGAGGTGACTGTGGTGATAGCAGGAGGCGATGATACAGGGGATAAAGATGGGGATGAGAGTGGTAGTAATATAGCTGGCATGTGATGCTGGTAGCGGCACTGGAAGTAGAATAACTGCCCTGTGTTGGTGGTTTGCAACAGGGGCACCATCAATGATAGAGAAGTCGAATCGGTAGAGCTGCGAATGGGGAATGGAGTTTGTTTAGTGACAGATACACGGGAGGAGCTTGAGGAGACAGCAAGTGCGAGAGTGGAGGAACTACTTGGCTATGGTAATGAAGGGTGACAGAGTAGGGACGCATTTTGGTGGGGGAATGCCATGGGACACTACGTTGGAACCCATGAACAGAGAAGGTGGACAGAACGAGGAGAAGACTGAGAACTTACATAAGGAAAAGAGTTGCTGTGAGGAATAGGAACTCAACGAAGCTGTCCGGACGTGAAGAGAAGATAGGAAGGGGCGTTACTCTGGTGACTTCATCAGTATACCTCCTTCAAAGGAACCATGCTTGTTCATTATCTATGACTTTTTTGTTGACTCTGTCGGAAAGGCGTCACCAACTTGACTTTAAAGCATTCGTTTTCAGTCCAAAGGCGTCGGCGTGATTGCTAGGACTTAAGCAGACTGTATCACTCCCTGTGAGGACTAAACTGCAGTCAAAGAGACCTCGACTTTCTTCAAAAGTGTCAAACTGATCGTTTGTGTAATGCGTGGCGACGACATCGTGTGGACTCGGGTTGAAAGCAACCCAAAGGCTTTCAAGTCGCCAATCCCGACTTCAGCCTTGCTTTCGTCCAGTGCGCGCTCTCAGGCTATCAGTCATGGCCAGACATAGACTGAAGACTGGGTCGCCATGCTTTGCCATCAAGAATTTCGTCTGCATGAATAAACATCGCAGCTACAGGGCGTCAGCAGCTCAGCCTGCCCGCGAGAAAAAGGAGCGCGATGAAGGCACTCACCTGGGCATGATACTCTTCACTCAGACCATATTCTTTTTGGACGACCTATTTTTTGTGGGGGGGGGTGGAGGGGGGGGGGGGAGGGGGGGGGAGGGGGGGGGAGAGGGATGGAGAGGAAAGGAAGTAGTAGTGGCAGTGGCCATGATAGTAGTGGTGATGGTGGTGGTGATGGCGATGGTTTGTGTTGCTTTATTTTTCTTTTAATCCTAGTGTCTTCTCCTAAGGAGTAGCGTGCAGATGCAATATCGAAGAACAGTTTTTGCACAAGTTGCACAATTCCACTTTCCAGTTGTAGATTTTAGAAAATCTTTGCCTGTCTCACGTTCCGGTGGATCTACCTTCGTTTTTCAAAGATTGTTAGAACCATTGCGATTTAACTTGATGGTCAAAAACAGAGTTGAATCTTACCTCTGCTAGAAGCAATTAAAAATATCAATTTGTAAAGTAGACTTTTAACCTATGGTTCTGCACAAAGAGATATCTGTTCTTCCGACAACCCTCTCAAGATTCTCGTTAAAAAAAATAATTTAGCAAGTCTAATGTAGCTCAGGATGAACGATGTAAAAAGGTCTGTGAACACACTTAGAAAATGTAGTGAAATATGTTATGCTGATTTAACTTTGAATGATTTAATCAATCCAGGTATAACGTTGATGAAAATATACGCATTCATATGATATCTGTAAACTAGGAATTTTACGTTTACAGAAATTCATGTACACGCTGGTGTATCCGATTAGTGATAAGTCGCACTAGAAGTGATCTGATACTGTCACATCTCTCCCGTTGTCTTGTGTTTTTCGAAAATCGCAGATTGTTTCTCCAGGTTTGTGCGCAGTGTGCCCTCTGTCCCACTAGGAAGAGTAGTTTGCGAGTGGCAAGAAACACAGTGTTTTGCATTCCTTTGATAATGATAGTGGTGTAAATGCACGCACTTAATGAGTTTCTAATCTCAGCTAGCCACCCACCTCGTCAACAGCAGAGGCTTTGCTGAGTGATTTATAGCTGGGTTGCTGAGCTGCGGTGTAAAAATTATTTGGCATCTTTCTTCGTGTTTTGACGAGTCGGCATGAAATACGCTACCAAAAGAAAATCGGGGGTGGACTAGGTAATTTCTGAATGAGCGTCAGCGAGTTAAATGTTAGATTATCTATCATCTCGAAGTACTTCGTCATCGTCAAATTTCATTCCCATACTTCAAATTGCACGATATTTTCATTTCTCGGAGTAAAACAGAACGGTTCTTCATCCAATCTTGCCCATTTGCTTACCCTACTGTTCCTGTCTAGAATTGCACATTTTAAATCTATTTGTTGAAAAAAAAATCGACCGTCTTTCGACACCCCAATATATTCTCAAAAGAGTCGGCGACTGTTCAGACAAATGTCCTGGGGGAACAGTAAGTTGCTATAATTATGACGGAACTTGAGATGGAACCCAAGCGCGAGATTCGTAGCCTAAGTGCAAACTATGACATGAATACAAATGCTATGTAGATTGCTTATCACGACTGAATTCATGGCACAAACTGCCTCTGATTCGTAGACGCATCTCCTTCTCCACCATTGCCCTGGAAAACCCACTCTGACCGCACACACAAAACTTCTGTATTCACACACTGCATATCGCAACGATCTTCCCAGCGGGAGGCGTCTAAATAAAACCAGTTCTGGCGATAGCGATGAGGGTATGTGAATGAATGCATAAACGAATAAAGTTTTTTTTTATCTATCAGTTTTTGTAGACTATGTAAGGCCATTGATCACGAAAACCACTGGAGACAATGAGATTAAGAGCAAGTAATGTCATGATATCCCTAGTCATTCGCCTTTTACTTCACACCTGCGTCTCAGGTGCAGCTCCACCCTACCTGCGAGCGCTGCTCGAGGAATATAAACCGAGTAGAAATTTAAGATCATCCACTCAACAATTTTTTTGTGTCCCACACCGACGGCTAGGTAACTATGGCCTCCGATCTTTCAGTTTTGTGGGACCCAGCTGTTGGAACAACATTCCTGGTCTGCTCAGAAAGTTTCCCCAAACTCTCTCATTTTAAGAA
This sequence comes from Theodoxus fluviatilis, assembly GCA_034096865.1. NCBI lineage: Eukaryota > Metazoa > Mollusca > Gastropoda > Cycloneritida > Neritidae > Theodoxus > Theodoxus fluviatilis. The sequence continues at coordinate 185,343 of JAWQFJ010002091.1, forward strand.
GGAACTTAAAACATATTTTGAATGGCTTACTCTTTTTTTCTCTCTGTGCGCATTGAGCATGCCCGTAAGCGTGAAATTTTGCGCGTTACAAGAACCCAGACATACGTACATACGTAGGGAGACGGGGTGGGTCTATTCAACCAACCCACGGGGAGCGTCTGTCAAGCAACTCGTCGTCTGCTCTGACGCTTGAGGATGGAGCGGTGCCCGGGGCAAGGCAGGCGCCTGTGTGATGATCTTTGGCGCCAGCCTCTGTCTCGGAGCGAGTTCGTCTGCGACGCCGTGCAGACGGTGCGCAGAAACAGGGCATGGACGAAAGCCTTGGCAAACACTGCGTGAATGATGTCATCTTTGCCTCGTGGCGCTTTCCTTGTGGGATTGTTTTTTGGCTGGGCGTGTGGACGACCTTTAAGATGTTAAAAGCCGCTACTTGTCTGTTGTCAGACTATGTGTCGACGATGGTTCACGGGGGGGGGGGGGGTAGCTTCATTGTGGGTCAAAGCAACGATGAATGAAGTCATTCGCCCCGGTGTGCTTCTCGTTTGTAGATGCAGATGGCAGTCCCCCGCCATTTAAGCACAGATGAGACTTTCTCTGTGTACAAGCATTTTGCTTTCCGAGACTGCATTCGCCAGATCTCCCATGACCTTATGACCGAATCTGTGTTATGACCCCCAAAAAGCATCCTGACCTTTTGACACTTGCCACGAAGGAAGCAAACGACATCAACGAAACTGCAGCCCATTCATCCCGGCATGCTTGTCGGGACGTTTGACCACGTGACGTGTAGAGAGGGGGCAAAACGAAACGTTCATCTCCAGGCAACATTTCCAATGGTACGTCTCTCGTCGACACTCGCGCCTGACACATTTCAAGTAATTTCCTCTTCCTATTTCCACCCCGCCACTCCCCCCTCTCTTTCCGTGCCCTGGAGCGCGTAGTGGTGTCATGGGCGACTTCCCAAGTCCCTCGGTACGGAGGACAAAGAGACAGGGCACAGGGACGGTAATGGCCCGAAGACTGGAATGGCTGGCCTCGGAGCATCCCGTGAAAAGGCCGGGCAAACAAGGCAAGAGTTAGCGCCCTTTGCGGCGGACGACCGATAGGGGGCGCGGATGGCGTCGTCCTGGGTGTCTAGCCGGAGCTGTGACTGGCGGCTGTCATCCCCTAGGTCGAACTTGCTGACGGAGAGTTGACGTCGCGAAGCAGCAGTTGACATTGTGGGTTACTGTGCGTCAGCATCATCGTTGGTAATGTTATGCACCTTTTAACTGTATGCGTGATACGCTAAAGACCAGAGTCTGCCTAAGCAGGCACGCAAGAAGCAGCAATACAAAGCAGATGTCATGCTGAGCTTCCAACCACTCACGATAAGTGCATGCGAATCATAACTCACCGCGAGTCTTTTTTGTGTGTGAAGTCTTTCCGAGCGAGGTGCATGGTTTTAAATGCGTTACTTGCGAAAAAGATTGTGCTCGAAGTTAGTCAGCCTAGCTCACCATAACACTCCCTCCCCCCAACAAACGTAACCAAACAAGAACAAGAACAAAAATGATTACTTATTCATGCACATTGGACAATTTTAAAATGTTCTTCATGTTGTGGTGAAATGGTTAAGCAGTCATGTTTGAGTGTCCTGTTTCTATGACTGTCGCGTGTCATAGCATATTTCATTGCTTGATTTTGCGAGCCCCACCTGAGCTAAATTCCGTGTAAATAAAAAGACAAACAATTCCAGTCGATCATGAAGCTTTCCGTAACTCCTCCCCCTCGACCGGCTTTGAGCAGTTCCGAAGTGATTCTGCCCCCATAACCGTAACAAGACGACACTGCTACACTGACACAATGCCCTTGTAAAAGCTGGATCGAGGTGTACTTTTAACAGTATAGAAGAACCGCAATGCAACTTGGTGCTTAGGTGAAAGTGCAACACGGATGCAAGGCACAATAATTCAACAGGTCGGCATACACATCGAATCGAGACGATTTCATTCGCTGCTCTTGATAACATTGGCGTTTCCTGGGACACAGAAGGAGCGAGATTCGGAGGAAAGGTCCGTTTGGTTGATGATTCGATACATAACGAGTGATTCAATCGACAGGTGACTGACCATTCCCCTGTGGATTGGAGGTAAGAAAAGACCAATGACATCTCCTTACGCGACTCGTGAAAGGCGAATACATGTATCTAGGGAAATTGAGACTTGACCTGGACTTACCCTAACCAACTTTGGTGAAGTTGTAGTCAATGGCCTGACATAGCCCACAGTAACTGATATACAATCAAACTCCATCTTCGTCTTCACTGTTGGCGGCATGGTGTTCTATGGCCACCCATTATAGAGGCGTACCAGGAAATGATGGCCTGCAAGGCAGAAAGGTCACGGAGAGGCGGGACGGGATTCCCCCACCCCGGGGCACAGGCCCCGCCCCTCGGGGCGGAATGCGGCCCCATCCTTACTACCGACCCCCGTGTTTGTTCGCATCCAACAGATAAATGTAATTGTGCAAACATCCATCGCTTTGAGAAGGTGGCTTTGCCCGCCAGCCCTTACACACCAAACCACGACTACGTTTAGCCCCCCATCCCCTGCCTTCACGCCCCTCTGTCTTTCCTTCCCCCTGCCTACCCCCACCCTGTCTTCTCTTCCCCCTGCATACCCCCACCCTGTCTTCAACCGCCGTCTACTTCCCCTCACCCCCCAAGTCTCTCCTACCCTTACGTCTGCTCCTGACACCTTTTCATTCCAAATCAGCCTAGAGAGTCTTTTCTTCAAGTGGACTCCCTCGCTTGCTCGGCCTCCTAACCTTTTACATAATTAAATCTCCACGCGCGCGCCCGAGTATCAAACCCGGGTCTCTAGGGGTTACTTGGGGTATTCTATGTCAACTGCTCCGCTAATCCTATTCCCCTCTTCCACTCTCCCACTTCAGCCCTTGCACCAGGGGACCCTAGAGTCACAGCCAGGCACTCGGGTAAGACTCCGCCAAGGAGAGGAGACGTGGGATTTACCCTGTAAGCGCTGCAGCGAGGAAGACGAAGCCGCTGTCTCCTTGAGGAAGATGCTTGGCCGTCATGGAAGCAGGTAGAGAACCCCCATCACCACCTGCATACCTAGACTATGTACCCCTCAACACATCTTCACCACCAACCCCTTACCTGACCATCCCCCACCCCCTTATATATCTGCCTCTCACATTCCCTATTCCTCCACCTTCTGTTTTGTCTCCTATTTTCTCTTTTACCCAATCACCTCTCCCCACTTCCATCCTGTCACTCACGTCTCTTCCTTCCTTTGACTCGCCTCATTTTCCCCTTTCCTTAAACGTTTCTAGTCTAACTGGGATTGGGTACTTAAGTATATAAGGAACAGGTAGGTTGATGGGTAGGTATATAGGTGGGTGGGTGGGTGGATAGGTAGGTAGGTAGGTAGGTAAGTAGGTAGGTTGAAGCAGGGAGGGAAACAATGTTCACCAAGGTGAGGGGAAGAAGCAGAACAAAACAGAGAAGAAAAGGGAGGTTGGTACACCACATTTGGTGAGAGAATGGCAAGACGGGAATGGAATGAGAAGGTGGGATTACACGAAAGGCAGAGAGACGGAATGGAGGAAGTAATGGGGGTTAACTGTAGCCAACCAAATAAGTATGTGAAGTGCTGTTGAGGCTGAGAGGAAGGTAGAATACTGAGCGAGTGAGAGATGGGGAGGACAGACGCACATGACAGTACATATGAGACAGAGCAGCACACAGAAGGAGTTGATCATCAAAGCTGAGAAGACAATGATGAAGAGAAAAATAAATCTGGAGAGGGAAGCGAGGGGTGTGAAATGGGACTCGAGTGTGTCGGGTATTTAACAAAATGTGATCCCCATTTCTGAAGTTTTTAATTGCCAAGATAGCCCAAAGAACAAACCAGCTTCCTGCCATCGGTATTTTATCTCGACAACCAAGTTCCCCTTGAGACATCATTTCTCTGCAGAGATATATTTTCACTACCAATAGACCGTCACAAATCTATGAAAGACTCCTCCTCTCCTCCACATGTTAGGTGGTTTAGCGAGGGTGGAAAAGAAGTAGAGTAAATCATGTCAGATTGTACTTTCACGACCCACACAGTTACCCGGTTAACTCCTGAATCCAGAAAATGCAGTTAGCACAAGTCATCTTCCAGAGAAATGCAACTCGAGTGTCCATGCATCTTGCACACCAGACCTGGCAGCCACAAGCAACTGCACGAAATGGTCAGGACAGTTTTGTACAGGAAGTGCTCAATATCTCATGCACTTGAAAAGCATGAAATGTTTACCGGATGCAGACGAACACTACTGTACTCTCAGACAGCTAGTTAACAACCCTACGCTGAAGGTGCCATACAACTCCTTAACAACTATTGCAATAATTTCCAAATGAACGAACGAAACGTCAACTTACAACTATGCAAGAGTTCTTGTTTGCTGCTCAGCAAAAACGCTGTATAGCTACGTGTCCATTCCATTATAAATATAAACAGGTTGAATGCGTCGTAAGCTAGTGTTTGTTCTGATCAGCAGGCGTCATCTACATATCTGCGGTACAGTTGTCACTGTCCAGGAGAATTACCTTGAAGGAAATGAGTGTGCACCCCAAGTGCCCACTGAGTGTAGTACAACAAATTTGTTGGTGATTACTGCACACGAAATAAGTATACCAGAGAATTATGAACACCGCATTTACCTGGTAACTACTGCACACCGGATGCAATAAGAAATTACCCAAGGAGTACCAAAAGTAACTGTACATAACCAGTAACGTTGTCTTCCGCAAAACCTATGCACCGGAAGTAACAATGATAAGTAGACACCAGACTCGTCTGACATGGTTATTAAGAAACATTAACCCCAAAATGAATTGCGTGTTCATCAAGTTCTACTACGGCGGAAGCAACGCTTTGACGTGGGTGGAAGAGATAAGATGAAAGGACTGTTGAAATTCAAAGAAGCGTTCCGCCAGTACGAAAATGGGTGAACACGGGACATGCAATTTTCGCCTCTATCACTGCACCTCCATCAAACTTGCCACGCACCACGGTGAACCATAGGCGGCATTCGGCGAGGGAGCTCAATCATATGATTACTTGTGGCATTGGCGGATGGCTGGGATGGTTCGCCCCTCATTACTCCACAAAAACCGCTGCTTATCTTGGCTCGGGTTCTGGTCCAGAATCATGCGTTCTGCGAGAAGCGATGTGAGGAACAGGGCGCTTTCTTTTTCGCGTCTTTCATCCCAGCGAGAGGCTGGTGATAACCCTCGCATGCCCAGTGCGACTGGCGCGAACAGAGGGCGTCGAGTGGCTGCGGAGGGCGCGCGGCCCAAGTTGCGGATCTCGTTATGCCGATAGAGGCCAGGTCCTGGGGAGTTGCAGAGCCAGGCTGCACCAAGATCCCAAGCCAGCACTGCACGTTCTCTGTTGCGTCCCGTCCTGGTCTCCCTTTAGGTGCTGTGCACGTGCACGGGATGTCGTGTTTGGCTTTGACTAATTCGAGCGCCTCCCCGGTGGGTCGCAGCTTCCGGCGACCATCTGTTGTGAAATGTCGGTTGATTTCTTGTTTGATACCCTTGCTTGACATCCTGTCGGAATGTTCTTCTCTCTCTCTCTCTCTCTCTCTCTCTCTCTCTCTCTCTCTCTCTCTCCAGCAATATACTTCAACGAGACCTTGTGCAGAGGGCGAAAGCTAATGCAACCATGGTTACTAGATGTATTAGAAAACTACAATGCCTGTCACCAAATGCATTTTATAAAATGTTGGATGCCCAAGTCCTCAGTGTGTTGCTGTATTCTTCAGAGGTATGGGGGTTGAACAACTGTTATGTAATTGAAACTGTACATCTGGAAGCACTGAAGAGATTTCTTAATTTGCCCATCAAGGTACCAAATCTAATCGTATATGGGGAAACTGGTAGATACCCTCTCTATGTAAATGGCATCATTCGCTCAGTGAGGTACTGGTTAAGGTTACTCCGCATGGAACCCGCTCGATACCCGCTTATGGTCTACAGAATGCAGATAAACTCAAACCAACAGAACTGGACACACAGTATTAAGGATTTGTTATACAAATATGGTTTTTGAGCGCTTTTGAGATAACCAATCTGTGATCAATGAAAGGGAATTTATCAGAGAACTGAAGAGGAGCATTATCTGTGAATTTAGTAATGACTGGGCACAAGCGTTGTTAGGGAGTGCAAGGTATTCCTTTTATAGACAGATAAAGTTCAGATGGGGAAGAGAGGAGTATTTTCGTGCACTTGATAAAAAGCCTTTTCGAGATGTGTACACACAATTTCGCTCTGGATTCAGTGAATTACACCCTCACAAATTTCGCTACAACCGAGACTCTCCAGACGCTCTGTATGTTTGTCCAGCTTGTAATGAGGAATTTGAGTGTGAATTTCATATGCTGTATGTATGTCCAGTTTATGAAGATATCAGGCAGAAATACTTATACAACATTACCGGATTCAGTAATGTCGGAAATTTATTTTCCTCCAACGACCATTATATCATCAGATCAACCGCCATATATTTGTATTGTGCCTTAAAGAGAAGACGTGAAGCACTGGATATTTTAACTGCCGATGACGTAAACATGTAATCATTGTGAAAGGCCGGAGGCCTAACAAATAAACCAGTTCGTTCGTTCATTCGTTCATTCGTTCGTTCGTTCTCTCTCTCCTTCTCTCTCTCCTTCTCTCTCTCTCTATCTCTCTCTCTCTCTCTCTCTCATGCAATGAGGAAGATGAAGATGAGATTCATTTCCTGTTGAGAAGCCCGGCAGATATAAGGCAGAATTATGTTTTTAATTTGTTTGATCCTGCTAAACGTGTTGACATTGCGATGGTGCTGGCATCTGACAATGACAATACGATAAGATCTGTGGCATTGTACTTGTTGTATGATTTAAAAGAAGAAGAGATGCCGTCAGCACAACCAGAGTGATGTAAAAACAATTATATTGTGATGGGCCAGATGCCTAAGCAAATAAAGTATTTCGTTCGTTCGTTCGTACGTTCGTTCGTTCTCTCTCTCCTCTCTCTCTCTCTCTCTCTCTCTCTCTCTCTCTCTCTCTCTCTCTCTCTCTCTCTCATACAGATACATACCGTGAGGTGTTGTACATGCTCTAAAGATAAATCTACAGATGCAGACATCAATGTCATAACTCTAAAATATGCACGAGTACATGCTAAACTTTTAGATTTTTTATTATTTATTTTATTTTATTTATTTATTATTTTTTTTTTTGGGGGGGGGGGGAGGCACCGCTGACGGTCATAAAATACAAGAAAATGCAAAAATCATATATTATATGGGGGGTTTGTCCACGAAAACATATTTGAAGAGACATTTATAAAAAGGGTAGAAAGGCCAGGACACCCCGGATTTATTTGGCTCGTTGGCACCCAGTACTCCTATTTTTTGCCGAGTAGGTTTACGGAAAAAGACTAACATATGGCCGGAGCCACTCAGTGCCCTAGTCATCATCTGGAAATTTAAGTGTCTCATGTGGAGGGTAAAAACCTCGATAGATTTCACCTCAAATCTTCGTAGGGTCTACATTGAGATGGTCTGGCGATGTAGCGACCTAGAAGTCGGCGTTTTGGACGAATGTTAACGTCCATACGCAATCTCAGAGAACAAAAAGTACCGTTTCGTACATATTAATTGATTATCAATGAGAAATTCTTACGGCACATACCATGCAGAGACATCGATTTCCCATGGACATACATGTACCTTTTAAAACTAAGTAAAACCCCTTTTCGTCTATTTAGGATTTTTGTAAAACCATATTTCCTTTCTCTCCATGCAATGGGTTAGAACGACCTGATTTGGCTAATGGAAAACAGGAATACAGCAACAATTATCTCTTCTCCTTCTGTGACCATGCCAATATCACTATACTACTCCTTCACTGTCACCACTGTACAAGCATCGTCTTTTTCGTTTTGGTTTGCATTTTCGTCATCACCGTCGCTATCATCGTCACGTCACCATGATGATTTTAACAGACAAAATTATTGTTAATGATTTTATCATAACCTAGGGGGGATTTTTTTCTTCTTTTCCCTCCCTCCTCCTTCTTTCTTTCTTTACTTCCCTCTTTCCTTATACAAAAACGAGACCACCGACACCGAACTGAAGACTGACAATACTAATGCTCGATCAGGGCCTCGTTTGACCTCTGAGGCACAAACCCTACGTGACGTCACAGGTGGCCGTTGGTGACTGGCTAACTGCTGTCCACGATCTGTTCCCTCATCCATTTCCGCCATCTTGGCTAACCAAGGTAAGGTGGGACAGGCTGGTTCCCACACCTCTCGGGGAAGCTGCGAGGATTCCGGACTGCGTACATGACGGCTGATGAAAACAGCTTCTGTCTCGGGGTGTCTGCGAGATGTGCGCGTTGCGCAGTGTCCTTGTCAGAAAGGTTTAGATTCACCGTGTGGCCATCGCGAAGAAAGGGCAAAAGTTCGTGCGCTCATGCAGCGACAGAATGTCACAGTGAAAGTCTTCGTGAGGGTCTCTCATGCAAAAGCTGCTGTAAAATGTGAACCTTCACCACAATATGAGTCTATTTGAGTCTTTTGAACATTGTGACGTTGTTACCAGCATAAAAGCCTTAACTTTTCCTTTAAAATGATATACATCATTCGTACATTTGACATGTTGTCAGGGAGTTATAGGCTGTCAGAGAGGAAGATGCTTAAAAACTCCATTAAAAAACCTTTACAGACTAATAAGACATGTCCTTTCTAACCTTACCGACGAAATCACCCAACTGATTACATGTTTCAGAGCCTTCTAATCGTTTCTATTAATAGATACAGATAGAGACCAGACCAAGTAGAAGGAGGTGTCCCTCACCTCAGAAATCATACAGCGATCGTGTTGATTAATTGATTATGTGACGGCGGTCAAATGTACATATTGCGCAACCTCGATAGGTTTTTTTATTTGTTGATTAGTTGTGCAACTGCTTAAAACTTTTTTTAAGTCACTCAAAGGCCGAATTCTGAAGCAAAAAAACAACTTCACCAGTACATAGCTTAATGTTATCAAATCGCCAACGGACCCATCATCCGCAAACAGCCGGTTTCGACACTCACATAGATTTCTGCGCTGTATATTAAAATCAGCAAAGGATCAACTCGACTCACTTCGTAATGAAGGATGACAAATGAGGAGTAGACTGTTTACGTCACATAGAAAAACACTGACACACTGCGGGACAATGAGAAAAAGGAGGAAGAACAGTAGGGCAAATACCACAGGCGAAAAAGAACCCCACAAGATAAGATCAAGTGTTAAATGCGGTTACAAAGATCGTTCCCCCCAGGAAATTAGTCATAAACCGACTTCCACTATCGGTGGCATGCCACTCCCGATGATAAATCCAACCGTTGCGCGTTCTGTTCCTCTTACGAGTGTCGATATTCATTCAGGAAGGCAAGGACGCTTTATGGCCACATCAATGTCCACGTCCGATGATGAACGTGCACATCAGACGAAACGCATAAACACTGTCAACGGACAGGCTGCCGAAAATAACCGGGTATTGAGGACCAAGGACTTGGTAGCCTTTTTGCAACCATATACACACGTACAAAAACTTCTAAGGCACCGAAAACATTTCATCGTCGGAGAAGCGTCATTTTTTAAAACTAGAATGCTGTCTTCTATTATACTCCCTTGAAATATGACTATGGAGAGCTTTCACGTGATTTATTATGAATTTCGACTCGAGACCAACTACTAATGGGAAAGATGCTGCATTGTGCACCTTCTTCAGACCGAATCATTGTCATCTGATTATGTGAGGGCAGGTTGAATTGGAAGACAACAGATGTTCTTTCCCATTTAAATCGTTCATGTTGTTTCTCTCTTTCCGTGCTGGACACAGCAGTCATGCACTGGGATGTTGGGCGGATGGAGCTTTAACGTCTATGTAAGCCCCTTGACTACACGAATCACTGGTGCTTGCTGGAGTGTGTGTGAGTCCAGACTCCGAATCCCTGGTCTTGGGTCCCGTGCGAATCGCAGAGTGAGACGCGTTGGGCCTCTTCTTGCCTCCGATCCACTGGTAATAAATGTTGAATGATAGTATTCCATTTGTTATCTCTCCCTCCACCTCTCACCCCCACCTCCCACCCCCCTTCTGGATTGGGTAAAAGAATACACTCAACGCGTCTTCCAATGCGATTCGCAGAAGGCGAATGATAAGCGAACTCGAGACTAGACTTGGTGTTTACCTACCCAGCTTCAGTGATGTTGGAGTCAATGGCCTTACATTGCCTGTAAAGGCTGAGAGGCCGTAAAACTCCATGTATTAATTCATTTATTTATTAATTAATTCATTGTAATTTTCTCAGAATACGCAGAGAAATGTTTGAGAGTTTTGCACGACAGAACTGTTGTCTCTCGAACCGCGAGAAGAATTATATTGAAATAATGCATACAGTACTTACTCTGTGATCCGCGCGCTACTAAAAATTTCACTCGCCAACGCGGACTTATCGCCCGTGCTCCCTGCAAGAGACCATGGCACCAGGGGGATTATGCGTGCCGAGAGCCTTTACAGAGTGTTTCTTACATTGGTTTTGTGGAACACATTTATCTTCCTTTTCTAGGAAAAATAAAAGTAATTAAGTATTTTGCAACAGTCACGTGGCTTATTCTCTCACAGTGATCTGTTTAACTACTGGAAAGCGGTTCTTCAGTTCTGTTGTTGATTTCTTTGCTAGTTTGCAAAAATGAACCATTATTGAGTCTTCATGAAAATACACCAAACATGCAGGAGAATTCATCCTGTATATCTGACCTGAATATCGCTGACTATTACTCAGCTGACCTAAAGAGACCGTTCCTCCCATTCAGACGTTGAGTAAACTTAATTCGCCCTTTTACCTGAAGAAAGTCTTTGGCTTTTCAGCCAATCTCGACAACATTTTCCTCTGACCGATTTTCCTCTCCTGGCCTTCGAAAACGGTGCAGATGAAAACATGCAAGAGCGTGTGAAATCCGACACATGGAAGGTACACATACATGCATTCAGGCAGAGGCGAAAGGGCGGGTATGTGGGGAAACCAGAGCACGGCTGTCAGATTGGATGGAGGGATGGGGAGGAGGAGGAGACGGTCTACCTCGAGGTGCTAACTTCCCAAGCATACCTAGCGTTTGTAGCAGCAAGGCCTCGGAAAGCGGGGCTCCCAGTGTCAACACAAATATTATCACTCCAAACACAAAGCAACAAGCTTAATTTACCCCTGAATTAACTCCCCTGCAACCAGATCTGCCAATCAGGGCCCGTGGGATGCAGGCCACTAGGAAGGAGCGAACGAGCACGTGCGGGGGTCAAGGGTCATTAGAGCTCTTCTGGCCGGGTGGTGCGAATGGCAGATGGTATAGGCCCAACCGCGGGAGGCCGTGAAGAATGCTGAGAAGGTTTGGATTTCTCTCCCCTCTTGCAGCAAGAGTGGCCCCGGTCAAGTTTTGACAAGGCCGATGATGGGTGAAAGGAGAAGAGGAAGATCGCAGAGGTGAAGAATAGGTTTTTCGAGGTCAAGCTGCAACGTCAGCTGTGTTGTTTTGGGGATTATGGTCTTATACAATTTGTTCCCCGAGAGCGTTTGTGAAAACATTGCCTTCATGCGCTTCATTGCCAGCTTCAGATAGACCGACTGAAGACTTTTTTCTTCCCTTAAGACTCCAGCAGTGTTCAAGCTGAGTAAATAAGACACTGCATGAAGCGTGAGCCACAGTAAAGCTGCACATTCCTCAAGTCTTGGCCTCACCGATCCCCACAGTCCTGGTCATATACGACTCGTCTGATGAGTTTGGGTTCCTGCTTCTTTTCACGCTTGTCTGACCTGTTATCGATGCTGCATTCTATGAAAGTATCACCATAGCGCTCGCCATGACGGAGTGTATTGTATATACGGGGCAAGTCTGCGAAAGCAAATGCCGCATAGATACTTCATTGCCCGACATGAAAATGAAGCCAAAATTTCATAACAAAGTCTAACGTGATTGGAAATCAGCTTTGTCTCAAAGCAGCCATCGCCTTTTTTCGAATTCCAGAAGCAATCGATATAATTGTCAGCACACCTTCATATCTAGTCAAACAACCACATTCAAATGCTTGCATTAAAAATCTCGGCGGAAGTTTTGAAAATGGCCCGTGAGTTTTTTCCATCGAGTCCATCTAACGCAAGAATCTGTCATCGTCTGACAGGAGTGTCAACGTCCATAGGTGGAAGGTTGCACAGCAACTTAGTGACTTTCATGACACTGGACAAACCTTGAAGACTCGTTCCCATTATTTAATGATCTGATTTGGAGCAAGGACGGAAAAGCCACGCTGTCTTTGCTCTGAGATCTTCTCAATGACTCCATGATGCAGCGTTGCTTTCATTCGTAAGGCCGAAACAGCAGCCGCTGATACAGGGCTGTGTAGACAGGAGGCAACACAGACCATGGTAGCTCAGCTGGTAGAGCATTTCGGGCGCGAATCGGAAGGTGGCGGGTTCAGTCCCGGCCTATGGTTCCACTTTTTACTCACCTGTCTGTCCCTAGCACAGCGTTGGCTCTGTATTTTTAAACTCGTGGAGTCCACGGTGCAGCGTTTCTTTAAGAGGCGTGACGTATCAGGACTCAGCATGCCATTCGCACTTGACGGTTTATTCAAGCACTCCTCTACAACAACACACACCCACACACCCACACACCCAAAGCCCCACACTTTTTTTTCTGTCGACAAAGCAGACACGTTTTTCAGTTGGTGGAACTCGTACAACCCTGTCCCAAATTGTTTCAAAGCATGCCAGAAATGACATAAGAGAGCTGCGCTCTTCTGAATGTTATAAGGAGCTTTGTTGGTTAATTCGGGGCTCCCTTGTTTCCTGCTGTTTTCCATTGATACTGTCAATCACTCTGATCCTAAATAATCCCCCGCTTGAACCTCAACACAGGAATTCGTTCCATTCCATCTCCTTCGCCCACGATTAACTCCCTCTGAATCATCTCCTGTCCACGCGAGAGTCTCGAAAATGGACAAATTTGTACTTCCTGGCTTGTTGAACGCCAATTACTGGACGTGTCAGAGAATTGTCTAATCGTTGTTGATCTGCTCCACCTCAATCGGTACTCATCATTAAAGGAGTTTTTCGAGGAGCAAAATGTCAAACGGCGTGTAGGAAGATCGTGGCAGTGTCGAAGGAACGAGTCGAAATTGGCTTCGTTTGGCCAACTTGGACGGAGCAGACCTCGAAATTCCCCGCTCCTGAGGCAGTCAGCACCCCACTGACAGTTCTTATCGCGGGCCGGGCAGCGGGAAAACCTAATTGGCGCAGTTAGAGTGCCGCCATCTTCTGACGCTTCGTTCTCCAACGCACCCTGTTGGGAAAGTCAACACAGGAGTTGCCTCCCCTGGCCCACCCACTGCATTGGGGAAAAGACTGATGCGTACACGTGTGTATGTGTGTGTGTGTGTGTGTGTGTGTGCGTGCTAGTGAATGTGTGTGTGTGTGTGTGTGTGTGTGTGTGTGTGTGTGTGCGTGCTAGTGAATGCGTGTGTGTGTGTATGAGTGCATATGTGTGTGAATGTGTGTGTGTGTGTGTGTGTGTGTGTGTGTGCGTGTGCGCGCGCGCGCCGAGAGAGAGAGAGAGAGAGAGAGAGAGAGAGAGAGAGAGAGAGAGAGATTGATTGATTGATTGATTGATTGATTGATCTTTATTTCGGCCGACGACCCATCACAATAAAAGCTTACTGATTAAACAAGTCATAAAGTTTATATGTACATGTGTATATATTGACAACATCCGGTTTCAATTTTCTTGTTAAAATACAAGTGACAGTTCCAGCCTTTTGCACACATTTCCATAAATCAAGTAATATTTACATTCTATATCAACAACATCTGTAACCACACCGTGTACAAATTCAAGAGAGAGAGAGAGAGAGGGGGGGGGGGGGGGGGGGGGGGGGGGCGGGGGG
>JAWQFJ010002092.1:0-10000 GCA_034096865.1 Theodoxus fluviatilis
CTGAAGTTTTACTGCCACACATTCAGTCCTGACACCTGAGGTTGAAAGTGAGGAAAGAAAGAAAGAAAGAAAGAAAGAAAGAAAGAAAAAAGTCCATCATTCCCTGCATCTGGGTCTGCATAAATTCATTTGAATAATTTCATTCAGAAACATATCAATGCACAGTGGAAATGAAAACAAAGCATTACTCCACAGTATTTCACTTCCCTAGTGAGGAATCCGTGGTAACATAGAAAAGCCAATTGTCTACAGCAGCTGCAAGCTATCCTGATCCACATCCTTTTAAAGCACCAATCTTCTACACTTGATTCCTTTTCTTCTGGTAACACTTCTGTTCACTGTCAAACTCTTCTTCGGTGCTGCACAGAGCAAGAATGGATATGGTTCAGGAGACCACATGTCTTCAAACACTAGAGGGCATTTCACCCAAAAGAGAGCAGTTATTCCCATATATTTCACAGAGAAATTGTTAAAAATTAGATCAAAATAATATGCATAGCACTTTCAACAGAGGAATTCTTTACTCATAATAACTGTACTTTTTTTCGGAGAAAAAAAATGGCGACAATTACTCCAATAGAGTGTGAGCATGTGTGTGTAGGTCTGCGTGTACTTATATATTAGTGTGCAAATGCATGTTTATGTGCACAAGTGCCCATGTTTGTCTGAGCAATTGTGCAAGCATGTATATTCATGTGTCCAAATGCAAGTTTATTATGCACTCACTCAGCCCCATGATGTGAAGACCATATGCGCCTACCATATCTCGACTTAGGGGAACAACCACATCCAAAAAGGGGGATGCAGCTATGTTTGGGGGGCATGATTAACTTTTCTTTGTAAGTTCACTTTGACCTCTCTAGAGAAGACATCAGAACAAGTCCATTTTGTACACTCAAATAAAAGTGTTAAGCAGTTTATCTACATTATAGCCTGATTCTATATCTCACCTCTACATGTAAGATTATGTATGGCTGTCGAAAACAAAAATACGTGGACCTCGTTAGAGTAAAAGCAAGACAAGTCTTGACTTCCCTAGGTATTCGCCTCTGAAGAATTTTGTAGGGAGATTCAGTGGGTCTATTCTCACCCCCAACCCACAGGGGGTCTCTGATCAGTGAGGATTAATCTTCGAACTGAGATGAAAGAAGGCAGAGGGTGATTCTCTTCACAGCACATGGACACAGACAAGCTGCTTCTAAAGAGGCTATCTAGGGAACAAGAGCAACCACTGCTACATCCATTCAAGCAGATAAGGATAAAGGAAGACGGTGCTTCACTCTCATCCTGCTCTTTCAAGTCTGCAATTCTTCTCCAGTCTGCTGCCAGCATGACAACCTTGTGAGGCAAGGGGGTGGTAGGGGAAAGGAGATTGGAAAAGAAGGGTCTGGGAGGTGGAAAATGATTCAGTGTGAAGGTCAGGAACTGAATGAGGCGGCAGTAGGGGGGTGCTTAAAGGTAGGAATGGGGTTATGGGAGGGAGTACAGTTGTAAAGTTTGTTCTGGTGCCAGAAGCTGGATGGTAGGAGGTGGTAGTTGTGGCACCATTCCTGAATGGATCTAAGAGGTGGGTAGGGGTGGGGTTTGTGCTCAAGATCAACTGGCACTTATACTGTACACTGAGATGCAGGTAGGGGTGTACAGATCTAGCTGGCAAGGTGGGAGGGGGGTTACCTGACTCCCGGATTGAAGGGAGGAGGTACTTAGGGTTATGACACCAGGGTTGGGGGGCGGGGAGGTAGGGGGGTGGAGAGGTAGGGGGGTGGAGAGGTAGGGGGGTGGAGAGGTAGGGGGGTGGAGAGGTAGGGGGGTGGAGAGGTAGGGGGGTTGGGAGGTAGGGGGTGGGGTGGGGAAGGAGAAGTTGGGCAGAGAGGTGTGATGTGTGCCTGAGATTGCAATGTGTTGCCAGACTCAGGAACTGGTTGTCAAAGCAGGTGGGTGGAGTGGGAGTGGAGTGGGGGTGGAGGTGGGGGTGTCGGTGCGGATGGGAGTGGGGGTAGTTTAGACCTTCACTAAACTTTCCCAAAAGAGTGTTGAGCATTGGTGGTTGTTACACCTATGTGTTGAGCACAGAGCAGTTGTTATACCTAACCTGCAATAATACTTTATTCATGAAAGACAAAATGTTTGTTCAAATGATTCATGAAAAAGGCAAATGATTTGCCTAATTCATAAAATTAAACTTGATCATCATTAATATATTAGCTTCCCAGAGATTAGCTTTTGGGTTTTCATTCCCTCCCAGCAGAAATTAAAGATTTTTTTTGTCCAAAATGCAGCAGTTCATGTGTAATTCAGTATTTAAAAAGTAAAATGTTAAGCTTTTTTTCTCTTCTCTTTTTTGTCCCCCCTCATGAAATAGACAAGTTTGCAAATAGCAATTAACTCTCTTTTTATTGTTGATGTTTATTTATAGAATAGGCAAATGGATCTAGCAATATCTTGAAATTTGAAAAAATAAAACCCCACTTTTTCCATGAGTTAGGTAACTATAAGGGAGGAAGGGAGGGAGGGAGGGAGAGAGGGAGAGAGAGAGAGAGAGAGAGAGAGAGAGAGAGAGAGAGAGAGAGAGAGAGAGAGAGAGAGAGAGAGAGAGAGAAATTGGGTGTCACGTAGAAATGAAGCTGTGAGGACCAGTCTAATATTCCAAAACTAGCAGAAAAAAAGGGGCGGGAATTTTGATTGCCAAGTTCAAGACTTCCCTGCAGACGAGGGATTGGAGTCGGCACCATCTGCAGAACTGTCAGGATGAGGCATCACCAAGTAGTGTTCCACACTGCGAGTGCTGTAGCTGGCCAGTGAGTCCACCACCCACAGTTGGTTCACCGTCCTGATTCCCAGGTGCTTGTAGAAACCTGCACACAGGCCGGATTTGAGTGGATTCACTTGTAATGGTCATGCTCTGCTAACAATGAAGATTCTCATCATGATGATTTTAATAATGATAATGATTTTTAGAATAATATTTTTGATGATGATGATGATGATGATGATGATGATGATGATGATGATGATGATGATGATGATGATGAAATTATAAAGATTCTTGATAATTATGCTAAAAAGACAGATTATGGAACTAAAGATTTCTTTCCTTCTTAATGCTGGTGACTCTGATGATGATGATGATGATGATGATGATGATGATGATGATGATGATGATGGTGATGATGGTGATGATGATGATGATACTTTTCTTTTCTTCTGTTATATATATTTTTAACCCTTAAAATTGTCACTGGAATTGATGAATGAGGGTTAGGTCTTGATTTTTGTTTGAGATTTGTATGCATGTAGTGATAATTCTCATTGTTTGAATATGGGCTTGGCTACCAGTTTGTTGTTTTGTTGCATAGTTTGATTGTCTAGGGTGGTTTGATGGATGGATGGATAGTGTCTTACGGCCTATCAGCCTTTGTAGGCTATGTAAGGCCATTTAGCACGAAAATCACTATAACAGTTTAGATAAACGCTAATCGAGTCACGGTGTCCCTAGGTATTCACCTCTTACGAATCATGTAGGGAGACACGGTGGGTCAATTCTTACCCCAAACCCACAGGGGGAAATGTGGTGGTTTGAACACATGGTCGGATCTGAATGATAAAACTCTGTCCCACTATAGATTCCTTTTACACTCTGTCCCAGTGTATGCATCTCTATTTCAAGCAAAACTTCACATAACACAGGCATGCTCAATGTGCTGCAATTATATGTAGAATAGCTCAACTAAAAAATGTGTTTGAGGTCAGAAGACTTCCTAAACTGTTCCAGAGTGTTCCAAGAACTTGGACCCACAAAGGAGAATGACTGGTGGCCATGGCCATTCAGCTGTCTCTTTGGAAATCCTACGAGGTTTTGTGTGGAGGATCCCGATTGCTCTACCCCCCATCCTGGTAGCCTCTTTGATTGCATGGGGCTGCCCCTGGCTGAGCTACTGGAGCAGGCCCTGAAAGCCCAGCAGCCCCTGGCTGAGCTACTGGAGCAGGCCCTGAAAGCCCAGCAGCCCCTGGCTGAGCTACTGGAGCAGGCCCTGAAAGCCCAGCAGCCAGGGGTTCCAGCTGATGAGGAGCATTCTGCAGCTCCAGCTGTACGCCACAGTTGCAACACTTGCCCCAGTGCATGTTCAAGACATTCTAGTCCACTAGAGACTTCGCCCGCCGGCGAAAGAGTCTCTAGCACAGTTCGTATTACATGATGGAAGGATTCCGTCCGGAATATGCATGAGGAGGTCACACTCAAGGCCACACTCGAGGCTTGTGGGATAACCCTCTGCTCCCTGACATAGGCAATTGTAGTAGTTCTAAGACTATTTCACACAAAACGCATAACTTATGCTTGTTGAGGCAATAAACAAACGTTTATTTGATAAAATAAAATGTTTGTGTTGAAATGGAAACAAGTTTTGACATCTGAATGATTTCTGTAAAAAGTGAAGAAAAAAAAAGCATCCAGAACAATCTATTTTTGGCGCAATGCTGTAATGTGAAGGGTCAAGTCTATTACGCAGTCATTTCGTACTGCGCCAGAATCACTACTGACTCGGGTTCACAGAATGTGTTCAAGATAGATGCCATTGAGCAGTACGTGAGCGAAGCACATGCCATTCAGTTGCTCACGGAGCCCAGCATCCATGAGTAGAGTGGCAAAGCATGATCAGCACACAGTTGTCCTGAACAATCACATTTGGATCATGTAATGTCACGTCTATCTTAACACCTACATCCATACTGCCATGCTCTGGCTCTCATTGCCATTCCCATACTGCCCCTTGCCATCAACAATGAGGTGAGTGACCTCTAATGCTTTCCTCCTCAATGTCACGGGTCTAATCAGCAATAATGTGTTCAATGTGTGCCTTGATGGATGGATGGACGTAAGGCCATTAAGCACGACAATCACTAGAACAGTTTTAAGTAAACGCAAATCAAGTCACGGTGTCCCTAGTTATTCGCCTCTTACGAATCGCGTAGGTGGACACGGTGGGTCAATTCTTACCCCGAACCCACATGGGGTTGTTCTGCCTTGAGATCACCACATGATGGCTAAATTTAGAACAAAGAGTTTGAAGAGGAAAATGGGTTGGAGAAGTATACTCTTTAACTGGCAGGATGGGACAGTAGGAGCTAGAATGGTAGCCAGGGGCAGAGTATGGTAGTATGGGATAGGTTCATATTTATTTTCGTTATATAAAATTCAATCTCACACCATTTGTCAATGATGAAAACAGCATTCCATCTCTGCTTGAGAAATATTCAGCCAATACAGGAGATGAACACCTTGTTAAAAATAAAGTGTTGGTCGACTGAAATATCAAGGAGACAGGTAATAAATAACACATTAGACCATCTGCCATGTTCATTGTCGTCCATACAGCATGACAAGATCCTCTTGCCAGCAGCATAGGAGAGTAAGGGAGGGCGATGTGGTGGTTTTGCTGTTGGATTGGAAGATTAGACTGGAGATGTCAGCTCAGGGGTTGATACAGGGCTTGACATGTGGACGAGGCTCTAGATCTTCAAGGGTGGTGTGAAGGCCCAGTGGGGTCTTCATGACCAGATTCTGTCCAGATGTTCTCCACGAGCCTCTTTAGCTGCTTGGGGTGGGCCCTGACTGTGCTGTGGGAGCAGACCCAGAAAACCCAGCAGCCAGAGGTTCCAGCCCATGATGCGGGCACTGAGAAGCTCCAGCGATGCAATAAACTAGGCTGCCATCCATACTGCACCCCCTCCTCAGGTAAAATACATGCCACAGAGACTTTCAGAGCCTGCTCCAGTCACTGGGCAAAGGGCTACCTGAGCAGCAAGTGCCACCAGAGTGATTCAAGGTCAACTGGAGCGTTGGCTCCAGTGCCATGCCTACAGTGGGACAGTACAAAGGTCTTTGAATCTAAAACCCGTTGATCTGCCTTCAACATGTTTAATTCTTAGTGCTGATGTTTTATCCACTCTGGGCTTTGTCAGGGCAGACTGAACAGTGACTGTCTCAAGCTGTGAGAGGACTTTTCAAACCAGTGAATGAGTAGAGGACGATTGTTAAAGGGACTCAGGCTGCATGTATAAAATCAAAAAAAGGACAGAATTTAAAAACAAAACAAAACAAGAAGGGCAAAGCCCATACGACTCACATGCTTGACCTTGACCTTTATATGACCTTGACCTTCAGGTGACCTTCAAGGTCAAGGTCAAACAACTAAACCTACCAATGACATCATACACTAACAAATGCTTTACAAATTTTTCCTACAAAATACATGTGACCTTGACCCAAGGTCAAGGTCATCAAAGGTCATGCAACACAAGCTGTTAATTCAAGACATATGAAGCACAATGGTGCTTATTGGCACTTTCTACCATGAGATATGGTCACTTTTAGTGGTTCACTACCCCATTTTGGTCACATTTCATAAGGGTCAAAGTGATCTTGACCTTGATGATATGTGACCAAATGTGTCTCATGATGAAAGTATAACATGTGCCCCACATAATTATTAAGTTTGAAACAGTTATCTTCCATAGTTCAGGGTCAAGGTCACTTCAAAATATGTATACAATCCAACTTTGAAGAGCTCCTGTGACCTTGACCTTGAAGCAAGGTCAACCAAACTGGTATCAAAAGATAGGGCTTACTTTGCCCTATATACCATATATAGGTGAGGTATCCAATCTCAAAAACTTTAGAGAAAATTGAGAAAATGTGAAAAATGACTGTTTTTTAGACAACATTTATGGCCCCTGCGACCTTGACCTTGAAGCAAGGACAAGTCACTATGTTTTTTTTTTTTTGGCCTTGTCATCATACACCATCATGCCAAATTGGGTGTTGATAGACTTAATAGTCTCCGAGAAAAATCCAACGTTAAAGTTTTTCACGGACGCCCGGACGCCCGGACGCCCGGACGGACGACACGGGTGAGTACATAGACTCACTTTTGCTTCGCATGTGAGTCAAAAACCTGTTTATATTACCTTCCATACACATAAATTGCAGATGGCATCTCTGGTTGAATAAAACTTCTAGTAGAGTTTTGCTCTTACTACTTTCCATGTGTTTGCAATTACCGTCTCAATTACTCCTTCTCTCACTCACACATACATGTTGAATGTAAGAATGTAATGTATGGCCTGAGCCGCTCAAGTATAACACACAGCAAAAGCTGTTTGATGTTTCCCTCATCAGCTGGAAGCCCTGGCAGCTGAGCTTTCTTGGCCCAGTTCAGTAGCTTAGCCAGGGTGGCTGCAAGCAGCCAAAGTAGATAGCAAGAAGTTCAAGTCAGGGTCATACCATTCAACCTTGACTTGCTTTCAAAGCACCCTGGATGGATAGATGGATGGATGGAGTTTTACGGCCAATCAGCCGCCCTTTGTAGGCTATGTAAAGCCAAGCAAGAAAATCACTGGAAGAGTTCCGAGTAAGTGCAATTCAAGTCATGATGTCCCTAGTTATTCGCCTCTTACGAATCGCTTAGGGAAACGTGGTGGGTCAATTCTTACCCCGAACCCACAGGGGGAGTATGCATGACAGGGATGAAAACGGCCAAGAGAAAAAAAAGAGAAAAAAGGTCAGGGTCCAGGGGCCGCTGAGGCCCCAGTGGGGTGTAGGGGCAACGCCCCACTGGGGGGTCCAGGAAGGCAACGCGGTGGGTCAATTCTTACCCCGAACCCACTGGGGGAGACTTGCTAGAAGCCACTTCGCCAATGTTTCAAATCTAATCTTGATCCTTGGTGGACCTGACGAAGACTGACACATATTAAACACACACACACACACAAACACACCCCTCCAATTTTCTGAACGAATTTTCGCGAATCACGTGGGTGACCAAATTGGCGGAAATCCGCCGATTGGCAGAAGATTTTCATCCCTGACATGAACATGAGAACAAAAGAGTGTACAGTTTGATGGAACTGTGTGGAACTTGAGAGCACTCTGCGAGTACAAGCCTCTGTCAAGGAAACTACAATTTCTCTTCCATGGTCTGTATAATTCCGGCAGCATGTTCTGCTACAAAGTTTACTTCATTTTAGTGCCTGCTAGTGGTTCTTGAGTGTGGAATGCATACGCCAGCATCATCATCTTTGTGCTCGTAATTCTAAAACGAGATATCAGATAACCCCAAAATCTACTGGATTGTTCCTTGGTTGAAACCCCGACCTTGCACCAAATCACATCAGGATCTGTTGTGAACTTTTGGAGTTATTTTGCCAAATAACCAACTAACGGATGAACTAACCGAGGTTATTTTGCCAAATAACCAACTAACGGATGAACTAACCGAGGTTATTTTGCCAAATAACCAACTAACGGATGAACTAACCAAGGTTATTTTGCCAAATAACCAACTAACGGATGAACTAACCGAGGTTATTTTGCCAAATAACCAACTAATGGATGAACTAACCGAGCTTATTTTGCCAAATAACCAACTAACGGATGAACTAACCGAGGTTATTTTGCCAAATAACCAACTAACGGATGAACGTTATAACCAAGGTTATTTTGCCAAATAACCAACTAACGGAAGAACTAACCGAGGTTATTTTGCCAAATAACCAACTAATGGATGAATTAACCGAGCTTATTTTGCCAAATAACCAACTAACGGATGAACAAACCGAGGTTATTTTGCCAAATAATCAACTAATGGATGAACTAACCGATGTTATTTTGCCAAATAACCAACTAACGGATGAACAAACCGAGGTTATTTTGCCAAATAACCAACTAACGGATGAACTAACCAAGGTTATTTTGCCAAATAACTAACTAATGGATGAACTAACCGAGGGTATTTTGCCAAATAACCAACTAATGGATGAACTAACCGAGGTTATTTTGCCAAATAACCAACTAACGGATGAACTAACCGAGGGCAAAACATTACCTCCAGGCAGAGGTGACAATCGAGGTAAGTGAGGGGGGGCTACTCACTTGCCAGGATTTCCACTTCACTGGCCAGGGCAGGCGACTTGGAGTTGAATCGAATGATGAGCTTCTTTTCCGAGTAAACTTTTGTCTGAATCAACAGCCACGGGTCTTTCACCACCTGTCCTCCACCCATCTTCACCAGCGTAATCAGCGTGTCTGTGGAAACAAGAGGAATGAGGGTGACTGAAGATGGAATAGAAGAGTTGAAGGAGACACTTTAGGACATGAAGTCCCCTTTCACTTTTCTGTGTGATTGATAGTCCAAATTTGGCCTGCCTCAAGATATCAATGGAAAAGGAATCCACTCGTGATGCTGGACATTATTTATCCGTTTCCAGATTTCAGAGAAAACAAATGAGGAATTAGCATCTTGAGCATATGATTTTTACTTGAAAGGTGCACAACGATGCAAATGACTTCGAATATGCTGGAGAAATGTTCGTTATTGACAGACCTTAGCAAAGTTCCCATGTCATACCTGTATCCTCCATCTAACACTGGTTGTCAGCCTCGAGCATCCTTTGTATGTCCACTGAGGCTAATAATGCCACAACTCAATCTCTACTGCAGAAAGATGCAAGTCTACTATATAGGGGAAAGCGGGGCATTCTGGTCTATAAAACGATATATCAAGTTAAACATAGTAAACAAATTGAGGACACGAATATCCTGTGAAACATACTGACTTTCTTTGGTAATCATGAAAAAAAATGTTGAAAAATTATTTCTTACGGTCATTACACCCCAGGAGGTTGAGGCATTGGGCCCCAAACTAAAAGACATATTTGGTATGTTTTATATAATCTAAAACATAGAAAATAACTAATAAATGTGTAGAATCACACAGGAGGGGAAAAATAATTATTCTAATTTTTCTGTAAATATTTCTTCCAATGCACAGCCCCAATGCCCTATTTGTAACCTCTCTGACATGGCCAACCTTGGCCATGCTGTTAGAGTAACACCGAAAGCCCAACAGTCAGTAATTTCTTATGAAGAGAGGATCATTCAGCAACTCTGTTGTATTTGAAATTGTGTCCAAACGAGTGTAAAAACAACTCACTTTAAACACTC
>JAWQFJ010002092.1:15000-73287 GCA_034096865.1 Theodoxus fluviatilis
TCAAAGTGTGATATAGTACATTCCAAGGGGAATGTAGTATGTTCAAAGTGTGACACAGTACGTTCCGAGTGGAATGTAGTATGTTCAAAGTGTGATATAGTACATTCCAAGTGGAATGTAGTATGTTCAAAGTGTGATATAGTACATTCCAAGCGGAATGTAGTATGTTCAAAGTGTGACATAGTACGTTCCGAGTGGAATGTAGTATGTTCAAAGTGTGTCACAGTACTTCCAAGCGGAATGTAGCATGTTCAAAGTGTGATATAGTACATTCCAAGTGGAATGTAGTATGTTCAAAGAGGAGTGTAGTACGTAAACATGCCGCTGTCAATTGATGAGAACGTGTTTTATACACCAATTATTCTGCAGTAGCCAGTATTTTCAAGTATGCAATTGTGTTTGTGAAATTATCCTTGAATACTGTATCCAAAACACTCCTAACTTAGCATTTTTTCATTAAAGCACTCACCACTTATTCTTTCAAGCCTTTTCCATTGCCATACATGCAGGCCAGGATTAAAATTTTTACAAATGTGACCCATTTCTGGAAATCAGTCTTAACTCGCAATCATCGAAACGGCGCTACACAGCTCTGAAGGTGGTGGGGGTCTGCCTGGGCGAAATTGAGGTTTCTGTTTTATTGCATTCTCTAAACATTAATCTATAAAATGGTATAAGTTTTATGTCTTAAAAATGTATTTAAGTGCATTAAATAAATAATTAAAGTTATAATTGTGATAATTTAGAGCATTTTTATTTGCCAAAATCAACCAATTTTGACCCTGCAAAACAACACGTAACCCTTGCAGAACCTCAACACATGGTCTTTCGCGCGCTTTCTTTCGTTTCTTCTGCTGTGCAAAAAATCAAGATGATTGGATAATTCTAAGACCCTGTTGCTAAGGAGAATGTGTGAGGATTGCATGCAAAACTTTGAGGTCCGTTTTCTGAAAACAAGTCGCGACTGAGTTTTCAACTTCAACTCGTTATAACTTCCACAATTTTTGAGCTACCAGGTTCGTTTTGGTGTCAAATTAATCAGGAAACTCTGTAGAATTCAAAAATATAAACATCTCAAAAATGAAAAAATCCACCTTAAGACTGGTTTGGTGGTGCGGGGTCACAAATGTCTAAAGCCAGTTCTTACCTGATGTTCGCCAAGTCTTGGCAAATACTGGCCAAGTATTCGGTCAAAATTTGCCGGGTCTTGGGATATATTTGCTGAATATTTGGTCAAGTGTACCTGTTCTTAATTGGTTTTAGCCAAGACTTGGCAAATATTTGCCAAGACTTGGGATATTGGCTCGACAGGTAATGCCGATAGCTATTGGCCTGAGATATTCGTGAAATCCCCTCAGAACACAATGGTGGAAAAATTATGTTGCTTTGTTTACATTTACAGCCATTGCACACTTACAGTATGGGCATGGTGCTGATCGATGCCATATTCCAAATGTCCTTTGTGAGATCTTGGCTTGGTTTTGTCAAGCTATTAAGAAGCTAAAGATTTGCCAAGACTTGGTGCAATAGTTGCCGAATTTTAGCCAAATGTTTCCCAATAAGTAATTTGCCAAGGCTTGGTGAATATTAGCCAAGATTTATTTGTCAATTAAGAACAAGCTTAAATGGCCGGCTGGCCATCCATCCATCCTTCCATTGCTCAGCACTCACCTGTGTCATCACTGCAGTGGCTATAGAGACTGCCTGGACTGTTGTAGATAAGCTCTGGAGTCTGAGAGAACAAACAAAATGGTCCAGCCATGCTTGCAGTTCTAACATCATGTGAAGCTACGATGTACATAGATTGTTTTAGTCTAAAACAATGCTGCTTGATCAACCTTCAGTCTAAAACAATGCTGCATGATCTCTCTTTAGTCTAAAACAATGCTGCATGATCAATCTTTAATCTAAAACAATGCTGCATGATGATCAATCTTTAGTCTAAAACAATGCCGCATGATCTATCTTTAGTCTAAAACAATCCTGCATGATGATCAATCTTTAGTCTAAAACAATGCTGCATGATCAATCTTTAGTCTAAAATGCTGCATGATCTATCTTTAGTCTAAAACAATGCTGCATGATCAATCTTTAGTCTAAAACAATGCTGCATGATCAATCTTCAGTCTAAAACTATGCAGCATGATCTATCTTTAGTCTAAAACAATGCCGCATGATCTATCTTTAGTTTAAAACAATGCTGCATGATGATCAATCTTTAGTCTAAAACAATGCTGCATGATCAATCTTTAGTCTAAAACAATGCTGCATCATCAATCTTCAGTCTAAAACAATGCTGCATGATGATCAATCTTTAGTCTAAAACAATGCCGCATGATCAATCTTTAGTCTAAAACAATGCCGCATGATGATCAATCTTTAGTCTAAAACAATGCCGCATGATCAATCTTTAGTCTAAAACAATGCTGCATGATCAATCTTTAGTCTAAAATGCTGCATGATCTATCTTTAGTCTAAAACAATGCTGCATGATCAATCTTTAGTCTAAAACAATGCTGCATGATGATAAATCTTTAGTCTAAAACAATGCTGCATGATCAATCTTCAGTCTAAAACAATGCTGCATGATCAATCTTCAGTCTAAAACAATGCTGCATGATGATCAATCTTTAGTCTAAAACAATGCCGCATGATCTATCTTTAGTCTAAAACAATGCTGCATGATCAATCTTTAGTCTAAAACAATGCTGCATGATCAATCTTTAGTCTAAAACAATGCTGCATGATCAATCTTTAGTCTAAAACAATGCTGCATGATCAATCTTTAGTCTAAAACAATGCTGCATGATCAATCTTTAGTCTAAAACAATGCTGCATGATCAATCTTTAGTCTAAAACAATGCCGCATGACCAATCTTTAGTCTAAAACAATGCTGCATGATCTATCTTTAGTCTAAAACAATGCTGCATGATGATCTATCTTTAGTCTAAAACAATGCTGCATGATCAATCTTTAGTCTAAAACAATGCTGCATGATGATCAATCTTTAGTCTAAAACAATGCCGCATGATCAATCTTTAGTCTAAAACAATGCTGCATGACCAATCTTTAGTCTAAAACAATGCTGCATGATCAATCTTTAGTCTAAAACAATGCTGCATGATCTAACTTTAGTCTAAAACAATGCTGCATGATCAATCTTCAGTCTAAAACAATGCTGCATGATCAATCTTTAGTCTAAAACAATGCTGCATGATCTATCTTTAGTCTAAAACAATGCTGCATGATGATCAATCTTTAGTCTAAAACAATGCTGCATGATCAATCTTCAGTCTAAAACAATGCTGCATGATCAATCTTTCGTCTAAAACAATGCTGCATGATGATCAATCTTTAGTCTAAAACAATGCCGCATGATCTATCTTTAGTCTAAAACAATGCTGCACGATCAATCTTCAGTCTAAAACAATGCTGCATGATGATCTATCTTTAGTCTAAAACAATGCTGCACGATCAATCTTCAGTCTAAAACAATGCTGCATGATGATCTCTCTTTAGTCTAAAACAATGCCGCATGATCTATCTTTAGTCTAAAACAATGCTGCATGATGTATCTTTAGTCTAAAACAATGCTGCATGATGATCAATCTTTAGTCTAAAACAATGCTGCATGATGTATCTTTAGTCTAAAACAATGCTGCATGATCAATCTTCAGTCTAAAACAATGCTGCATGATCAATCTTTAGTCTAAAACAATGCTGCATGATCAATCTTCAGTCTAAAACAATGCTGCATGATGATCAATCTTTAGTCTAAAACAATGCTGCATGATCAATCTTCAGTCTAAAACAATGCTGCATGATGTATCTTTAGTCTAAAACAATGCTGCATGATCAATCTTTAGTCTAAAACAATGCTGCATGATCAATCTTTAGTCTAAAACAATGCCGCATGATCTATCTTTAGTCTAAAACAATGCTGCATGATGATCAATCTTTAGTCTAAAACAATGCTGCATGATGATCAATCTTTAGTCTAAAACAATGCTGCATCATCAATCTTCAGTCTAAAACAATGCCGCATGATCTATCTTTCGTCTAAAACAATGCTGCATGATGATCAATCTTTAGTCTAAAACAATGCTGCATGATCAATCTTCAGTCTAAAACAATGCTGCATGATGTATCTTTAGTCTAAAACAATGCTGCATGATCAATCTTCAGTCTAAAACAATGCTGCATGATCAATCTTTAGTCTAAAACAATGCTGCATGATGATCCATCTTTAGTCTAAAACAATGCTGCATGATGATCAAACTTTAGTCTAAAACAATGCTGCATGATCAATCTTTAGTCTAAAACAATGCCGCATGACCAATCTTTAGTCTAAAACAATGCCACATGATCAATCTTTAGTCTAAAACAATGCTGCATGAACAATCTTTAGACTAAACAATGCTGCATGATGATCAATCTTTAGTCTAAAACAATGCTGCATGATCAATCTTCAGTCTAAAACAATGCCGCATGATCAATCTTTAGTCTAAAACAATGCTGCATGATGATCAATCTTTAGTCTAAAACAATGCTGCATGATGATCAATCTTTAGTCTAAAACAATGCTGCATCATCAATCTTCAGTCTAAAACAATGCTGCATGATGATCAATCTTTAGTCTAAAACAATGCTGCATGATCAATCTTTAGTCTAAAACAATGCTGCATGATGATCAATCTTTAGTCTAAAACAATGCCGCATGACCAATCTTTAGTCTAAAACAATGCCGCATGACCAATCTTTACTCTAAAACAATGCCGCATGATCAATCTTTAGTCTAAAATGCTGCATGATCTATCTTTAGTCTAAAACAATGCCGCATGATTTATCTTTAGTCTAAAACAATGCTGCATGATGATCAATCTTTAGTCTAAAACTATGCAGCATGATCTATCTTTAGTCTAGAACAATGCTGCATGATGATCAATCTTTAGTCTAAAACTATGCAGCATGATCTATCTTTAGTCTAGAACAATGCTGCATGATGATCAATCTTTAGTCTAAAACTATGCAGCATGATCAAACTTTAGTCTAAAACAATGCTGCATGATGATCAATCTTTAGTCTAAAACAATGCTGCATGATCTATCTTTAGTCTAGAACAATGCTGCATGATGATCAATCTTCAGTCTAAAACAATGCTGCATGATGATCAATCTTTAGTCTAAAACAATGTTGCATGATCTATCTTTAGTCTAAAACAATGCCGCATGACCAATCTTTAGTCTAAAACAATGCCGCATGACCAATCTTTAGTCTAAAACAATGCTGCATGACCAATCTTTACTCTAAAACAATGCCGCATGATCTATCTTTAGTCTAAAATGCTGCATAATCTATCTTTAGTCTAAAACAATGCTGCATGATCTCTCTTTAGTCTAAAACAATGCTGCATGATGATCAATCTTTAGTCTAAAACAATGCTGCATGATCAATCTTTAGTCTAAAACAATGCTGCATGATCAATCTTTACTCTAAAACAATGCTGCATGATCAATCTTCAGTCTAAAACAATGCTGCATGATCAATCTTTACTCTAAAACAATGCTGCATGATCAATCTTTAGTCTAAAACAATGCTGCATGATCAATCTTTAGTTTAAAACAATGCTGCATGATCTCTCTTTAGTCTAAAACAATGCTGCATGATCTATCTTTAGTCTAAAATGCTGCATGATCTATCTTTAGTCTAAAATGCTGCATGATCTATCTTTAGTCTAAAACAATGCTGCATGACCAATCTTTACTCTAAAACAATGCCGCATGATCACTCTTTAGTCTAAAATGCTGCATGATCTATCTTTAGTCTAAAACAATGCTGCATGATCTATCTTCAGTCTAAAACAATGCCGCATGATCAATCTTTAGTCTAAAACAATGCTGCATGATGATCAATCTTTAGTCTAAAACAATGCTGCATGACCAATCTTTAGTCTAAAACAATGCCGCATGACCAATCTTTAGTCTAAAACAATGCTGCAAGATCAATCTTTACTCTAAAACAATGCCGCATGATCAATCTTTAGTCTAAAATGCTGCATGATCTATCTTTAGTCTAAAACAATGCTGCATGATCAATCTTTCGTCTAAAACAATGCTGCATGATGATCAATCTTTAGTCTAAAACAATGCTGCATGATCAATCTTTAGTCTAAAACAATGCTGCATGAATAATCTTTAGACTAAACAATGCTGCATGATGATCAATCTTTAGTCTAAATCAATGCTGCATGATCTATCTTTAGTCTAAAACAATGCCGCATGACCAATCTTTAGTCTAAAACAATGCTGCATGAATAATCTTTAGACTAAACAATGCTGCATGATGATCAATCTTTAGTCTAAAACAATGCTTCATGATCAATCTTTAGTCTAAAACAACGCTGCGTGACCAATCTTCTAAAGTACATCCACAGTCCCTCTAAGCTCAGAATTTTCTGGGGAGGAAGGAGGTGGGGGTGGTGGGGGGGTGGGTGGGGGGGAGATGGGTTAGATGCAGGAGCAGGAGAGAAGAATTTTTTTCAGTACTCATGCTACACATTCATCCTGGTAGAAGACAATGGTGATTGTAAACCTTGTCACATATCATCATCAAAATCTGACCAGAACAAAAAAGCATATCCATTTCCAGCACTCCATTTCAGAGGACTGGATGGATGGGTGGATGGGTGGATGGATGGATGGATGGATAGATGGATGGATGGATGGAGGGAGGGAGGGAGGGAGGGAGGGAGGGAGGGAAGGAGGGAGGGAGGGAGGGAGGGAGGGAGGGAGGGAGGGAGGGAGGGAGGGAGGGAGGGAGGGAGGGAGGGAGGGAGGGAGGGAGGGAGGGAGGGAGGGAGGGAGGGAGGGAGGGAGGGAGGGAGGGAGTTTAATGGCCTATCAATCTTTGTAGGCTATTTAAGGCCACTGACCACAAAAATTATTAGAGTTGGTTAGAATGATGAAAAAGTCAACTCAAGATTTCCCTATTTGTTTGCCTCTTACAAAATTGCGTGCGGAGATGTGGAGATGCCAAAACCCACAAGGGGCCACAAGGGGCCACAGAGGGCTGCAGAAGGGAAAGTCAAGCTGGGAGCAAAGCTGTGACTGCCTGGAGGCTCTGGCAGACAGCTGGAGGCAAACTGTCAAAATGACCTGACAGTTACAAGAGGGAGCTGGATTTGATGTTGTGTCAGTGGACCATCATCTTGATGATGTCATATGTTGTTATCTTTATTCATGGACCCCGGTAGGGCTGGCAAGTCCAATCCTTCATACACACACTTGGAGGCAGTGTGGGTACTGGAATGGCGCTGCCGCTGGGATGGGTGATGATGCCTTTCAGCATTCTCTAGCTCTGATGGCATGACCTCACCAGCAGCTCTTGAAGGCTGAACTGACCTGCTTTGCCAATGCCTGCCAGTCCAGAGGATTCTCAGCACATGACTCCTGCTCCCTGGTAGGAATTCGACAGTGCTTAACCCTCCGAGTGCCAAGATTTAAAAAAAGGCACATTCCCAGTGCACTGGCATTACTGGCAGACCAGCTCTGATGTGTACTGTGCTCTCCTTGTTTGATAGAACTAGGCTGTAACCAATAGAGGGTGAGCTCAGTGAGAGTTTAACATGCAGAGCCGATAACCAGGGACAGAAAATTTGAACTGTGGCACACAATCGTTGTGGTCAGAATTTTTGGACTGTGGCATGCCAAGGGTTAAGTTGTCTCTGAGGAGTCCTTATAGTGTTTCTTGGGACGTCCCAAAGGTCCGTGACACTGTACAAGTTTTCTATACAAAAGGACATACTTGGGCCCATGAACAAAGACTGCACAGAACATGACATAATTGACAGGGTTTCTACAGGTTTTCATATACAAAATTCCATGACTTTTCCATGACTTTCCATGAGCCCCAATAACATTTTCCATGACTTAGCGTACTGTGATACATGACAGTTATAAAGAGAAAAGTGTATGGCGCACGACCAAACTCACGCAAAATACACCAGTTGTAAAAAAAGTTCTAATTCTTTTCATTATTTTTATAGCAGATTGATTGGAAATCTGTCTACTTTCTTCACCAGCATATTTCATGGTTTGAAGACTATGCATTGCTGAGAACCAGTCAATGAAATTGAGGAAGGAGAAACTAGGGTTGGTTGAGACTGATTACCTGATGAGACTAACATTCTCTGTAGTGAAGACAACTGCCACTGAAAGGACAAAGTCCGGTTTTCTCCTCTAGGAAATTGACTTTTGCCCGCCTCTGTATTTTGTCTTTGTCTCCATCTCAGTAGTGTAGAAAAAGAAATGATGGAGAAAAATTGATATATGCATTTTTTCTTCTTACAAGATTGGAATCATAATCACTTTGTACATTCTCACGAGAGAGACTGACAGTGTGGACAGTTTCTAAATTAATAACTTTGATCCATTTGTACATTTTGAGGGGAGACAGATGCATTGCATCTGTAATTTTGGAAGTCGCTTGGCTCAATGAAGTCAACACAATGTTAAACATGTTCAGGCATGCTTCGCCATCGATTACGCAAGTGTCAAACGAGGAATTGTTTAGGGGTGTCACCTCACTAGTGACTGCTGAGTCAGTTTTCATATTGTGTATTCATTGTAGAGTTTTGCACTACAGTTCACGCATAAATGAGTGTCGTTTTAGTCAGTTTGAGGCTTTGGATGCATTTTATCCCCAAAAAGGCCGTGATGGATCGATGGAATTTTATGGCCTATCAGACTTGTAGGCTATGTAAGGCCATTAAGCACGAAAATCACCAGAGCAGTTTAGAGTAAACTTAATCCAGTCACGGTGTCCCTAGTTATTTGCCTCTTATGAATTGCGAAGAGAGACGCGGTGAGTCAATTCTTACCCCGAAACCACATGGGGAAGAAGGCCGTGATGTTAGTGCTTGCGTCAAGTTTTCTTTGCAGTGTCTTGAAAGTGGAGTGGAACAAAACGTGGTTTTCCGTAGAATGGAAATCTCTGCTTAACTCATTGCTTACGCAAGGATAGCATTAGGAAATTTACCTCTGTACGCAGTGTTTTTTTAAGTTTTCAAAAAATCGTACAAAGTCCAAATTTGGAATAACTGTTTAATATTTGGTACCACAAGAAAGAAAATCATTTGCACTTTCTAGCTGAAGTGCTGGATAGTTACAATATGCAGTAAGAAAATTGGGGATTTTTTTTTTTAACACCAGGTACATGCAATTTTGATTTTCTTTTTTTTTTACACCTAATGTATTGTACTAATAGTCAAGAGATAGATTTTGCACAACAGTTCTGAAATCAGTATTTCCACATCAAACTATATTGATGAATGATTGACTACAGGATAAAAAAATGCTTGAAAATGATTTTTTTTTAGCAAGTCAGAGAGGTGAAATCAGAAAATATACACTTACTCACTGCAATCTGTCTCTGTCTGAATAGAAGAAAATCTCAGAATGGCCTTCTGAGAGAAAGAAGGCGCCCTACTTGGCATAGTCATCTTTTGTGTGGTACAGTTCATTGGAGGAGTAGAGAAGGTTTTCGGCATCCTCTGCATCCGAATCGATGTCTGTGTCCTCTGTAAACACCGATTCTATCTCTTCCTCTCTCTCTGACGGCGACGGCGTCTTCGCTGTCACTTAGTGTCAGTCACGAAGTCGAGCCACCGCTTCATTCTCGTTGACTGGGACTATTTCCGCATCAGAATCATCAAGATCTTCTTCAGAAGTCCAATATCCACCTAGATCTTCAGTATCAGACCCTTCTTCCATCCACACTTCTAATACTTCGTCATTTTCATCACCGCTCGATCTTCTTCGACAACGCCACGCCATGTCGACAAGCGCATAAACAGGACGTAGGGTGAGCGTAGCTTCTACTACATCTAGCTTTCTCATGGGGACTATACTAAAGAAAAGGTAACTCCAGCGAACACACTTTGGATAGAGAACAAAGAGCTGTACGATTTACGTCCCTTGAAACAGAAACGGAGATAGGAAAAATTCATTACGGCGACCGCAACACGTACTTGCGCTACGTAGCCAAAGGGTGTTGGCGTAATCGCAACACGTGCTTGCGCTGCGTAAGCAATGGGATAAGATTCAGGAGAAGGTTGTTTCCAATTGCCTAACTTGGAGGCGATGACACTGTCAGGAAACATGCGACGGAACAGCTCGTTCATGCCTTTGGTACTGGAGAATGAGAAGTGGGAGGTGACCATTTTCAAAGTCCACAAAATTTCTGCTTTTAGTTTTAGTGTGTCCTCCGTTGTCACGAAAGTGTCAATCCCAGTAGATCTAGTGCCACTGCCAGTGGGTGCAGACCTAGTTTTGACCGGCGTAACAGCCCTAGCTG
Source organism: Theodoxus fluviatilis (assembly GCA_034096865.1). NCBI lineage: Eukaryota > Metazoa > Mollusca > Gastropoda > Cycloneritida > Neritidae > Theodoxus > Theodoxus fluviatilis. The sequence continues at coordinate 25,355 of JAWQFJ010002092.1, forward strand.
GTACCATCATCTTTGAAGCACTCTCAGCATTTTTTGCAGTGTGAACAAAATCAGATATTTGTGTTTGACTTCTGCTCTTTTCTTCTTGGTGTTTTTTAGCACGCGCCTGGTGCGCGATACCTTTCATGTGGCTTTTAAAGGCTGCCTCTCCCATGTTGGACACATCAAACGTTTTCACAAAATCGGCACTTTGCCATCCCATTCAGTTTCACTCGCATGACCCACTCACGGTATTTTTCGTCTCGTGTCAAGTGTCTTGAAATCGACACTTTCCATGCATGATGATATTCTCAAAGAAACACTGCACCACAAACAAAACAAGCTCTTTTCACTTTTTTCTCATTTGAACCAACTGACCCGACCGGCGTGAAAATTAAACCAGGTCACCGTCGAGAGTGGCGCAACACATGGGTCTTGAAATCGACACTTTCCAGGCATGATGATAATCTGATTCTCAAAGAAACACTGCACCACAAACAAAACAAGCTCGTTTCACTCTGTCCTTGTTTGAACCAACTGACCCAACCGGCGTGGATATGAAACCAGGTCACCTAGCCAAAGAACCCATCAGGAAGCAGAAGACAAACGAGCCTTCAAAATTAACCAATGGGATGCAAGGGCACGTTTTCCTGTCGTTCGCAGTGTGTAAAAATAGATTGAGAGTATCGCGCAAAGCACAGCCTAGAAAACATCTTTTTTTTCATTTCTTAAATTGCATGACTTTCCATGACTTAAATTGAAATTCCATGATTTTCCAGGCCTGGAAAACGAAAAATCCAATTCCATGACTTTCCAGGTTTTCCATGACCTGTACGAACCCTGATTGAGTTGTTGGTCAACGGAAGACTATGCAGGGAAACAAATTGCTTCTGGTACATCAAGGCTGCCATTGTTGCACCAGTCTGAAATAAACACCACTCACCTCATCATCTGAGACTGTCATAACTTCCTCTTCGTTGGGTTGTTTGGGCCTCCCAGAAAGACATGCGTTTGACAACTGAAGAGAAAGAAAACGCACTCTCAAAATTAGCAGTCACACTAAAAGAGCAAATTTTCTGCCAACATGTATGAAATATTATGTGATCAGAAGGCAACAACATGCTACTGTTTTTTTAGTTGGAGGTTACAAACCCCTCATTTCACATGCAGAAAGAAGTAAAGATTATTCCTACAGGAAATATCCTCAGGGGAAAGAGGAGCCAGCCAGCCAGCCAGCCAGCCAGCCAGACTGAGAAAGACAGACATAGAGACAGGCTGAGACAGAGGATTTTAAAAATTTTGGGTGTGTGCACTTTGTGTATATGTGATATTTTTTTCCAGCTGCAAAAAAAAGAAAGAAAGAAAAAGAAAAAGTGAAGAGTAAGCGGCTAAATTTATGGTCGGTCAAGTGAAGGGAAACAACCTATTTTGCGTGCCTAATACTACTCTAGACACAGCAAAATTCAAAAGGTTTTACATCAACAAGAAGTTTGCCTTTCCCTCAAGTAAAACATTAAGTGGTTAAAGAACTGACCTCATCATCTGATACCACTGTAGGTTCCTCTGCAAAGCTTTCCTCTGCCAAAGTCTTCTGCAACTTGGGTTGCTCAGGCCCCCTGAGATTAAGCTGCTTCTTCTTTAACTGAAAAATGTAAAAGAATCTTTTAAATATTCTTGTAAATCATATATGGTTCATGTCTGTCAACATTATGCACAGAAATGAAGTCAGCTGGGTTGGTCTCGAAATCATCTTCAGATGCAACTGCCATTATATGATTATTGCACAGTGGAGTGTAACAGACCACATATGAAAAGTCTCAAAATAAACTTCTCTGTGTGCAGTTTCAGTAAAATTCCTACTCATAAACTTCACTTCGACAGTCTGCAAGTCAGGCTTTCTTCCCGAGCACTCCTGAAAATGTCCGTACTTTCTCCTCTATAACACTGCTGTCAGTGAGAGCAATTTTATGGAGAGGCCTCCCTTGGAACAACACAGCTAAACTGTAGTGATCACAAGTCAGAGGAAAATGCATGCATGCTCACTCACACACACACACACACACACACACACACACACACATACACACACACATACACATCTCCTCTGTTACTCTTTCCCCAGCACACAAGTCTCTTCTCATCTGTTTTAAACAGCACTGGGCTCAAGGTATTTTGGGTGATTGGGATGACAGACAAGCTGTGGAAATGATGAAATTAATACCTCTGTGAAACTTCCACAATAATCAGGTTTTAATAATTCATTTCAATGCCTCATACTTTTATAATCTGCCCAAGTTACCATTCTCATGACACTTCTTGCTGCCATTCCCATACCACCGATCGCTGCCATTCCCATACCACCCATAGCTGTCATTCCCATACCACTGATCGCTGCCATTCCCATACCACCCATAGCTGTCAGTCCCATACCATCCCTAGCTGCCATTCCCACATCATCCCTTGCTGCCATTCCCATACCACCCCTAGCTGTCATTCCCATACCACCCCTTGCTGTCATTCCCATACCACCCCTCGCTGCCATTCCCATATCACCCCTTGCTGCCATTCCCATACCACCCCTCGCTGTCAGTCCCATACCACCCCTAGCTGCCATTCCCACATCACCCCTTGCTGCCATTCCCATACCACCCCTAGCTGTCATTCCCATACCACCCCTTGCTGTTAGTCCCATACCCAGGGTTCGTACAGGTTTTTAGATACAAAATTCCATGACTTTTCCATGACTTTCCATGACCTTCAATAACATTTTCCATGACTTAACGTACTGTGATACATGACAGTTTTAAAGAGAAAAGTGTATGGCGCACGACCAAACTCACGCACAATACACCCGTGGTAAAAAAAGTTATAATTATTTTTATTATATTTTACAGCAGATTGATTCAAAAACTGACAAATGCAAGTTAACAAACAAATCATGACTGGACATTACTTTCATCTTTTTCAAATCTTTCTTAATTGTATAAATCCAGTAATTTGAAATGGAAAGTTCGCAATCTAGTGAGCATGTTTTTTTTGGTAACACTTCAGTTCTTAGTGAAGGAGCACGACGTGTGTTCACATTCACACAGTCAGTATCAGGGATGAAGAGTGGGTAACCAAAAAAAGCCAGAACTTTTTTTCGGGTATGCAATATTGATTTGAAGCGGCGAAGCACAGGACTAGGAGGCAGGACTATCACTTACTTGCAAACCCCCCCCCCAAAAAAAAAAAAAAAGAAAAAAAAAAGTTAGCAAGCAAGCAAGCACAGACTGTCATTTCAATTTACAGCAAATTTTCAAACAAGTACTCCTTAAAATGATTATACTTTTGTCCCAAATTGTCTGGTGCTTCAACGATGAACGCACGCTGAATGTGGTAATCGAGCACGCGTCTACACAACGCCATTGCGGTCCGATGTACACACAAACAGGTGAAAAATTTCCGTCCATTTTCTCCTTTCAAGCGCACAATCCGGGCGCTAGATAAAAAGTACATTCATCGTACATTAACATCGAATATAGCGTTGGAAAGGGGAAATCTTGTAGTATCCGAGGGTGTCTGTGCGAAATTGATCGGAAAAGCGGGAGTGAGCAAATTTTAACAAAATGTCTGATGACGTTCGAACTTTCATCCATAACTCGTCTTTCGATTTTCACCGGAAGTTCAAACATACACCGAACGAAAGAGCAATCTTTCCTATAATGAGTTGTAAAGTTTCAACTTGATCCAATGAGAAACTTCCCTGGACGAGTGTTTAGAAGAGACCAACCCAAGTCGCGAAATGCAAACTCCGTCGCAGGGTGTTTTTACGTAATCGGCTTGTATTTTCTCAGCGGAAATAAGACGGATTAACACAAAACTACACACACATGTTCTTGAAACCTTCATAAACAACTTACACTCTTGTTTTTTTTCACAATATTTTGTGGATTGTCCACAATTAGCCATGAAAGTGAAGTGGTATTGCCGAGTGCATTTTGGCTAGTACTGTGGCAGGAGGCGCTCCTAGTTACCGCCCTTGGAAGGGCAATCGACCTGTCGAAACCACTGATTAGTGCTCACCCGTAAGAGCCAATTGGATTGGTTGGGTGAGCACGTATAAAAGGCAGCATCACCGGTGACCGGGGTGCATAATTGAAGATACAAGCGTCGAGCGACTAAGGTGAGAAGCCTTTTTAATATGTTCTAGCTCTTTTATCTGGCTCTTACCCGGAGCCTGGGGCCAATTCGCGTGCCCTCCCTCGGGGTCGGGGCATTTCTCGGCATTCCTGCCACATTGGTGTCAGAAGTGGTGCCGACCCCATGCCGTCTGTGCTAATGGACGGTTTAGCGCATGCAGAATGCGCTGTGCGCCATCTGCCGTTAATGGACGGCTTGGCGCGATATGATTGCGCTTGGCACGCGAAGCTTGCCTGTGCTCGGGCGCTCATGACGCTGGTCAGTTAGGTTTCATTTTTCTGAGTTCATCCTGGGTGATGGGACTCGTTCTGTCTTTTCTGTTTCGTTTTTTTTCATGCACCCTGATGATATTCGCTCAAGGAGGCTAAGCCGCTGGGCAATACATCAGCATTTTTTTTGTGTTTTGCTATCTGTTATTTTGCCTCTCGCTATCGGTTTGCTTTGAGCTTGGTTTGGCCTCGCTCCATTTTGCTATTTTTTGTTTGTTAAACTCTTCATTTTCACGAGTGAGAGGTAGTTTATGGGAGTCTACTTGTAAGAGGCCTCGTCCGACGTGAGGCATGGGCCTTCTTGTTTTTTGCGCATTTGGCACCTGTAAGTCGTCTTTGCTTTTTTTTGGTCCATGAGGCTACTTTTCTGTTTTTTCGCTTTGTGTCATTGTGAGTCGACTTTGCGATTTTTTGGCTGTAAGCCCTCGTCCCATGCTAAGCGCTGGCCTTTCGGTTTTTTACGCACACAAGTAAGTCGGCTTTTGGTTTTTTTGCCTCGAGTGGACTCTCATTGACTTTCCCCATGGTCTGTGTCTATCCCTTTTCTTGCTAGCGTTTTTTGAAAAGCAGTGGGCGGGAAGTGCTCGAACTGCGCTCGGAGATGTGCAAGAGGCGTGAACTCGTGTTCAAGCGGCACGGGAATTACGCCCCCGCGGCCATGCATCGTTAGGCTGTGGCAGGCCTATTTTTTTTGTTATGTTGTTTCTTGATTTTCGCGCTATTGGACGGCGCAATGCCCTGCAGAGTTTTCAGGGGGGCTGGTACGCAAGAGACCGGTGTTTTTTGTTTATTTATTATACGATGCATGATGCCTTGCACACGTCGACCCGACTGCAGCACTTCTGCCTACGATTTGAACAGTAACAAGAACTAAGTTTTTTCTTCATTCTCTCGACAAGAATGACATGCCCATCAAACGATGGATGAGAGAATGATTTTTCGCCACTCTTTTCGAGATATGGAGACACTCTGCCCCTGAGTTCGCTCAGATACTTCCAGGGGGAGTTAATCTGAGGGTCGGGGAAGTGCTCCTAGTTAGCTCCCTTGGATGGGAGTGGGGATTTTCGAGGAAGGATAGGTAGATTCTTCTTTAGTAGGGGGGATATTCTGTTGCTTTGATCTGTTTTGTGTCTACCTGCCATACTGTTGCACTTGCTTGTTGTTCACTGCAATCTGCTTCTGCCCTGCATTTGCATTTCCCTTGCAGTTTAATATCTTTGCGATTGTTTGTCTATTTGCTTTGGTTGATTTCCCATGCGTTTTGCACTTTGCAGTGGCGCTTTTTGCGGTGTTCCCTATGCGATACTGTCTGCCATTGCTTTCAATCCTTGTGTTCACACTTTGTGTACTTTGCTGTTGCACTTTGTTGCTGCTGCATCCTGTCGAAACTTTTCAGTATTCCTCTTGACCGCGGACACTGTGGCAATATTGCTCCCTTGTTTTGGGCACAAGTTCAGGTGTTCGGTCCACTGCAAAAGCTATCTTTCCTATCGTGGGGGCAGTTCTTTTGATGGTTGCTCTCCTTTTTGTTTTTTTATGTTGCATAAGCCTTGCACGCTGACACCTCTTCGTTTTTTCGCATGGGAAGGGGTGTGGTAGTGTAGGGTTAGGTGTTATCACACTTCCGGTCATTTGGAATGACCGAGTAGTGGGACTCGGGGGTCACGAACCCCATCCCCACCAAGTGGAGGCGAATAGGATGTATCCTGGAGATACTCGACCGCGACACCGCCTCACATCAGGGGCGAGGAAGGCGACGAGAACAGCTGAACCGCCTAGAGGGAATCTCTTCGTCTGACCAGTCCCTCCCAGGACGCCGGCCGACTGCAGCTCCAATCCACGATTCCAGTGGTGGACGTACCAGTACCAACTCCCAGGCCCCCGTTGCTGGGAGAACGTGCTCGGCGGGATACCGGGGACATTCACCAGCGTCTCGAGCTCTTGAGGCAGGACCTGGAGGGGCTCATGGACCGGATTAGGGAAGACTCCCGTAAATACACGGAGCGGCGAATCAGGCAGTCCCGCAGGTCATGGAATGACTCAGCGGGTAGCAGGTGGGAGCAACCCGCTTCTCAGAGGTTAAGGACCTCTCCACTTCAGGACCTGCGCTCTCCGATGGACCAGGATTTCTCCTTCCACGTTCCAGCAGGGGGAAGAAAGGATGTCCCCAAGTTACGGCCTTTCACGGGAAAGGAGCCGTGGCGGGATTTCCACGGCCAGTTTCGGCGCCATATGTGGGTCAGAGGGTGGACGGAGGAGGAGGCCGCGCTATACCTCGCGTTGCATTTGGAGGGTAACGCGCTACACTTCTATGAGCAGCTTCCCCGTAGGCAACAGGAAGATCTCTCGCAAGTGGTTGAAGCTATGGCCACCAGATTTGGCCAGTTGGTTACCCCCGACACCCAACGGGTGCGGTTTAACAACATGCAACAGAGCAAGAAGGAATCTCCGCGGGAATGGGCAGATCGAGTCCGCGGGACGGCTATTGAAGCGTTTCCCCGCAACGTCAGCCCCAAGTTCGTGGAGGAGGTAATGGTGCGCTGTTTCCTGAATGGCCTGGACAATATGAGCTGCCACCTCATGTATCAATTTTCGGTACAAGATGTTGGTGGAGGCGCTGGAGGCGGTCCAAGCCTTCGTTGAGCACACCTCCATGTGGAGACAACACGCCAGGGTACGACGGCTGGAAGCCTTGGGCAGATCAACTGAGGAGGAGGCTGCAGAGGGACGGGTCCAGGTCGCCGTCTCCAGCTTCATCCGCTCGGTGGATTGAAGAACTCGCCCAGTACGACATGCGAGTTAAACATCGAAAAGGGAACATCCACTCAACGCTGACTACCTGTCACGTTTGTCCGAGGAATTGGACCTCTGCGGGTGCTACCAGGCTGGTGCGGATCTCTCCCGTATTCCATGTGGTGGGTGCCCCTATTGCACGAGGATGCACTACCAGTGGGAACGTTTTGAGGAGGAAGTGGATGATGTTCTCCCAGTGGCGGTGTCGGCCTCGGCGGTACCAACCATCTGGATGGTGAGTGCGGAGGGGTCCAGCAGCTGGTTCCAGGTAATGGATCTACAGCAGAAAGGTAAGGAACAAGGTAAGGATGTAGATTTGAGCCTTGTAGGACGCTGGACAGCTGATGGTCATTCCCCATCACAGGAGGAGTTGGCTGCTAAGTCTCCATTGGTGAAGCAGCTCTGGACCAATAGGTCCCTGCTCGTCTGGCAGGATGGTAACCTCTGGTACTGCTGGAGGGGTCGGGACAAGGCCCGGCAACTGTGGGTGGTGCCCCAACAGCTACGGCGCACCCTGATGGCCCTGGCGCACTCTCACATTATGTCCGGTCATAGGGGACGGGATGCGACCTTGCAGAAGCTCAGGGAAAGTTTCTTCTGGCCCAGTATGGGAGCCGAGGTAGAGAGGATGAATAGTACACTCCTCCAGATGGTGCGGTGTACCTTGAGAGACGGACAGGCCGGTTGGGACGACCATTTGCAGATGCTGGCGGGAGCGATGCGAGCAACAGTCAACCGCTCCACCGGCTACACGCCCAATTTCCTCATGCTTGGCCGTGAGGTTAAGCAACCCATACATTTGATGATGGGCGTGTCAGAACCTGCACATCCCTTAGAAGGATATGTGGAAAAGACGCGGCAGGAGCTACAGCAAGCCCACGCCATAGCCAGGAATGCTCTGCACGACCGACAGCAGCGGCAAAAGCGTGACTATGACCTTCACGCAGCTCCGAACGAGTTCGAGGTGGGTGACGCAGTCCTCCTGGCAAACTCGGCCAGGAAGATTTCATAATGCAGGAAGTTAGCTCCATCGTGGAGGGGACCGTATGTGGTCACGGAAATCCTTTTCTCAGCACCTTGCACTATTGCCTCTTCCAGAAGGAGGTGGGTGGTTCACTGTGACCGCCTGCGAAGGTGCCTGGATGATCCCTTACCTCTGTGGATCCGGAGGTTGCGGAGACAGCTGTCGGGGAAGGATCGGGTGACACCGATGGGGGACCAATCGCCAGAGGAGGCGGCCTCGGAGGGATCGACGTCATTTGCTTTTCTTGCAGATGAGTTCCCTGCTGAGTCCGCGGAGCTGTCGGATACACCATTGTATTGCAGCTGTCGAGGGCCCGATGATGGGCAGCTGATGGTGGCGTGTGACTCTTGCGATGAATGGTTCCACCCCCGTTGTGTAGGAATCACCCCTGAGGAAGCCCAGGCCGCAGAGTCTTTTATTTGCCCCGACTGTGAGCAGCGCAGGGGTCGTCAGTAAAAGTTGTCTTTGCAGATGTCCCGGCAATCGTATGAAGGTGGAGCGACGTGCGACCTGTGTGGGGGAAGACAGGTCGGGAACCTGCGGGAGCATGCCCTTCAAGAGCATTTCCCGCCCCAGTTCTTTGGGAGATCCCTCCCGGAGATGCTGGGAGCTGTGATGATGGTGGCCGGGCACCTCAACGTCCCGGACGGGTCGCTGTTCCGGCTGGCGACTCTGGTGGAGCGTTCCATCCCCAGGGGAACGCCAATCAGCAGGAGGGAGGCCCTCACCTGCGAGAGCCTACTAAACCACTGGGGGCATCCAAGGCCGGATGGACCCCTGAGCCTGACCCCCCTGAACACCGCGGGACTGCTGCTGCACTGGCGGGTGTTGTTTGCCCTCCTGCAGTTGGCGGGGCGTCGGGCACAGCAGGAGTTCCGCGAGTTTGCCCCAATGGCGGGGACCGGAGCGCTGGGTCTCCATCCGCGGAACGCCGGACGGCGATCTCGCCGACCGTCAACACCTGCGGGCGGGGGTGCACGACAGCGTGGATCGTCCCCATCCCCTCCCCCTCGACCTGACGGTCACGACCGCGGCCGGGGGCGGACCGCCCCAAGAGGTCGAGCAGCTCAACGGGGGAATCAGGGCGCCTTGGAAGCGGGCACCCAGTACCAGGGGCGCTCGGGGCGTCGACCCCGTCAAGAGCGGCGCCGACCCCGTCGAGAGCAGCGCCGATCCCGTCAAGAGCAGCGCCGACTCTGTCAGGAGCAGCGCCCGGCGGACCCGCCAGCCCCGCGGCGACCGAGGCTGACCAGCGTGGGGACCCTCCCGCGCGACCGCAAGCCGGAGGAGATACTCCGGTATATCCCTGTCCAGGGATTCCTCTCCGACGCGGTGTGGGGGCAGCTCACCCCGGCGGAACGAGGAGTTTTGGTGGCTGCCAGAGAACGGTTGGCCCAGACCACACCGGCTAGACCCACTCCTGCTGCTTGCGACCCCGCCGTAACGGCTACTGCCACCAGCGCGAGCGCCACGTCGGTCGCCACTGACAGCCTGGCGGCCTCGGTACAGCTCGCAACTGCCGACCTCGTGATTCCCGCTGAGGTCTCGATGGAGGTGGAAGTGGGGCCACTCATCTCCCTGCCGCCGGGGATAGACGCCCTCTCTCCCTCGGGAAGCGACGCAGCTAGGCTGGAGGACGCGCTGTTGGGCAGTGAGCAGGTAGGGAATCAGGCCGTCGGAAGGTCTTCGCGATCGGTTCTCTGTCGAGAAGTTGGAGACACGGGGGTCCGAACCCTTGTGACCGGTGTGCCTGACTCCTTAATGGGTGTGAACCCTCCCCGTCTGTCACCTTGCAGGAGTAGACCAGCCGCGACCAGGGAGGCACCGCAGGACGGTGCGCGGGGGAGCTTGGAGCCTCTCGCCCTGCAGACGAGAGCCGACCATTCCCGGCTACAGGTGCGCTCCGGCGACATGGTGGCAGGCGGTGGAGGTGTACCCGAAGGGCCGCTCAAAGGTGAGTGTGATGCGAGCATGAGCTATGCCCAGGCGGTGGCATTGGCGCCACGACCCACCCCCACCCCAGAACCTAAGCCGTGCCCGCCGTCCCGGACACGCTTGAGTAGGTTGATGGGGGTGGATGCCCACTTCCACCTGGACCGGCTGGACCGGGAGGCACGGAAGTGTGTGCACGAAGCTCCCTGGAGGGGCGACCTGAAGACAGTGTTGTCCCTGGCCCGGAGGGCCAACGGGCTACGGGGTAGTCCGCAGGTGGACATTGAGTATGCGGTGGCGTCCTTTTGCGATCCGAGCACGCACCAACATATGCTCAGGCACCAGCGCGGCTGGCGTCGGGACATCATGAAGGATTCGCGGCTCGGTATTGCCCTTGGCTTACACCCAAAGTATGCCAAGGAGGTGCTCGCAGAACCAGAGGTAGTGGTACGACGGCTCAGGGAGCTGTCGGGACTACCCAAGGTGGTGGCCTTTGGAGAGTTCGGGCTGGATGAGACCAAACCTGCTACCTTGGAGGAGCAGGAGGTGGCTCTGAGATTCCTGTTGTCAGGACTCAGGGATCTCATTTCCACCCGTCCTCTGCAGGTCCACTGCCGAGGGGCGCCTTCGGGAGACGTACTGTCACGTCTTCTGAAGGTCCTCTCGGAAGAACTTCCCGCGCAGCAGCGTGTGCAGGTGCACTTCTTCCAGGGCTCCCCGGAAGAGGTGCATCGATGGCAGCAGATTTTCCCCAATACCTACTTTAGTGTGGGGATCTCTGTACTGAGGCGCTGCACCGCGGGCCAGGAAGAAGGCATCCGAGCTATCCCTTCGGCGAGACTGCTGCTGGAGACGGACTGCCCGATCCGTCTGAAGAAGGGATTCTCTACCCCCTATCTCTTGGATGAGATCTCGAGTAGGGTGTCTGAAATCCGCGGAGCAAGGCGGGTTGACATCCTGCGGCTCTCCATCGAGAATGCCCGCCAGTTCTTCCAGCTGTAGGCGGGATTCCTCTCTTTGGGGGGGGGGGGGAGTACGAAGCAGCATAGGTATGTGATGAGCATGAAGCTGGGCTAGGCCTATGCCATCACATCAAAATTTAGGTTTCCTGGGCTCAGTAAGCTACGAGCATCAATCTTTCCTGTCATGAAAAACTTTAGTCTGTTTGGTTGTGAGTCTGTCCTTGCTGCTTCAAAGTAGTTCTCCAGGTGGCCATTCTTACTGCTCTCAACCTGTTTAATTGCCCTGTATTATTTTTGTCTCTTGGCTCTTTTCTACCTTTTGCCACCTCTGGAAAGGGCAGGTCGACTGTGTAGGAAACGAGCGTCGTCCCCACCCCCCGGCAAGGGGAGATGTCCAGGGGGCTCAAGGAAAAAACGGGGAAGAGTGTGGCAGGAGGCGCTCCTAGTTACCGCCCTTGGAAGGGCAATCGACCTGTCGAAACCACTGATTAGTGCTCACCCGTAAGAGCCAATTGGATTGGTTGGGTGAGCACGTATAAAAGGCAGCATCACCGGTGACCGGGGTGCATAATTGAAGATACAAGCGTCGAGCGACCAAGGTGAGAAGCCTTTCTAATATGTTCTAGCTCTTTTATCTGGCTCTTACCCGGAGCCTGGGGCCAATTCGCGTGCCCTCCCTCGGGGTCGGGGCATTTCTCGGCATTCCTGCCAGAGTACTGTAGACGTAAGTAGCGCAAAGATTTGATACAAATTACCACGGAATCCTACCACTAGTTTAAAAAAGAAAGACAACTCAGAAAGACTTTTAATCTTTCGTGTTACATTGGTATTTTGTGTTATTAATATGTGCAAATCCTGGAAAAAGTGGATTTTATCGAACCGACGGCCACTTCCAGTCTGATGAAATTTCTTCGAACATCGCGTGCGGCGTCTATTTAGCACTCGCTGAAAGTCCCAACTTCTACAATACTTTTCCCAATATGTGCAAAATATTGCAATAAATATCTTCCTAAATGATTGTTCTAGCATAAACTGAAACAAAAACCCCAATAAACTTAATAAATTAACCGATCTCAGCAGATTTGTCCGTCAAAATCGCAGCCGCGCCGTCAAGCTCTTCGCTCGCCATTGTGTGATTCGACTGGCGAAAATCACAGAAAATCGCTTCGGGAATGGCGGTCCAAACCGTCGAGAGCAGCGCAACACATGGGTCTTGAAATCGACACTTTCCAGGCATGATGATAATCTGATTCTCAAAGAAACACTGCACCACAAACAAAACAAGCTCGTTTCACTCTGTCCTTGTTTGAACCAACTGACCCAACCAGCGTGGATATGAAACCAGGTCACCTAGCCAAAGAACCAATCAGGAAGCAGAAGACACACAAGCCTTCAAAATTAACCAATGGGATGCAAGGACACGTTTTCCTGTCGTGCGCAGCTTGTAAAAATAGATTGAGAGTATCGCGCGAAGCACAGTCTAGAAAACGTCTTTTTTTCTTTCTTAAATTCCATGACTTTCCATGACTTAAATTGAAATTCAATGACTTTCCAGGCCTGGAAAATGAAAAATCAAATTCCATGACTTTCCAGGTTTTCCATGACCTGTACGTACCCTGCATACCACCCCTAGCTGCCATTCCCACATCACCCCTTGCTGTCATTCCCATACCACACATTGCTGCCATTCCCATATCACCCCTTGCTGCCATTCCCATATCACCCCTTGCTGCCATTCCCAAATCACCAATTGCTGTCATTCCCAATGCCAGCCCTTGCTGCTATTGCCATATCACCCCTTGCTGCCATTCCCATATCACCCCTTGCTGCCATTCCCATATCACCCCTTGCTGCCATTCCCATATCACCCCTTGCTGCTATTGCCATATCACCTCTTGCTGCCATTCCCATATCACCCCTTGCTGCCATTCCCATATCACCCCTTGCTGCCATTCCCATATCACCCCTTGCTGCCATTCCCATATCACCCCTTGCTGCCATTCCCATATCACCCCTTGCTGCCATTCCCATATCACTATTTGCTGTCATTCCCAATGCCAGCCCTTGCTGCTATTGCCATATCACCCCTTACTGCCATTCCCATATCACCCATTGCTGCTATTCCCATATCACCCCTTGCTGCCATTCCCATATTATCCCTTGCTGCTATTACCATACCATCTCTTGCTGCCATTCCCATATCACCCCTTGCTGCTATTACCATACCACCCCTTGCTGCCATTGTCATATCACCCCTTGCTGCCATTGCCATATCACCCCTTGCTGCCACTGCCATATCACTCCTTCCTGCTATTACCATATCACCCCTTGCTGCTATTACCATATCACCCCTTGCTGCCATTGCCATTCCACCCCTTGCTGCCATTGCCATATCACTCCTTGCTGCTATTACCATACCATCCCTTGCTGCCATTCTTGTATCATCTCTTGCTGTCATTCCCATACTGCTCTTTGTTGCATTTCCCATACCACCCCTTGCTGCCATTCCCATATCACCCCTTGCTGCTATTACCATACCAGCCCTTGCTGCTATTACCATTCCACCCTTTGCTGCCATTGCCATATCGCCCCTTGCCGCCATTGCCATACCACCCCTTGCTGCCATTCCCATATCACCCCTTGCTGCCATTCACATATCACCCCTTGCTGTATTCCCATATCACCCCTCGCTGCCATTCCCATATCACCCCTTGCTGCAATTCCCATATCACCCCTTGCTGCTATTACCATACCACCCCTTGCTGCTATTACCATTCCACCCTTTGCTGCCATTGCCATATCACCCCTTGCTGCCATTCCCATATCACCCCTTGCTGTCATTCCCATATCACCCCTTGCTGCCATTCCCATATTACCCCTTGCTGCTATTACCATTCCACCCCTTGCTGCTATTACCATACCACCCCTTGCTGCTATCACCATACCACCCCTTGCTGCTATTACCATTCCACCCTTTGCTGCCATTGCCATATCACCCCTTGCTGCCATTCCCATATCACCCCTTGCTGCCATTCCCATATTATCCCTTGCTGCTATTACCATACCGTCTCTTGCTGCCATTCCCATATCACCCCTTGCTGCTATTACCATACCACCCCTTGCTGCCATTGCCATATCACCCCTTGCTGCCATTCCCATATCACTCCTTGCTGCCATTCCCATATCACCCTTTGCTGCCATTGCCATATCACCCCTTGCTGCCATTGCCATATCACCCCTTGCTGCCATTGCCATATCACCCCTTGCTGCCATTCCCATATCACTCCTTGCTGCCATTCCCATATCACCCCTTGCTGCCATTGCCATACCACCCCTTGCTGCTATTACCATACCACCCCTTGCTGTCATTCCCATATCACCCCTTGCTGTCATTCCCATATCACCCCTTGCTGTTATTACCATACCACCCTTTGCTGCTATTACCATACCACCCCTTGCTGCTATTACCATACCACCCCTTGCTGCTTACCATATCACTCCTTGCTGCTATTACCATATCACTCCTTGCTGCTATTACCATACCACCCTTTGCTGCTATTACCATACCACCCTTTGCTGTCATTCCCATATCACCCCTTGCTGCTATTACCATACCACCCTTTGCTGCTATTACCATACCACCCCTTGCTACTATTACCATACCACCCTTTGCTGCTATTACCATACCACCCCTTGCTGCTATTACCATATCACTCCTTGCTGCTTACCATATCACTCCTTGCTGCCATTCCCATATCACTCCTTGCTGCTATTACCATACCACCCCTTCCTGCCATTCCCATATCACCCTTTGCTGCCATTCCCATATCACCCCTTGCTGCCGTTGCCATTCCACCCCTTGCTGCCATTCCCATATCACCCCTTGCTGCCATTCCCATATCACCCCTTGCTGCTATTACCATACCACCCCTTGCTCTCATTCCCATATCACCCCTTGCTGCTATTACCATTCCACCCCTTGCTGTCATTCCCATACCGCTCTTTGTTCCATTTCTCATACCACCCCTTGCTGCCATTCCCATATCACCCCTTGCTGCTATTACCATACCACCCCTTGCTGCCATTCCCATATCACCCTTTGCTGCCATTCCCATATCACCCTTTGCTGCCATTCCCATATCACCCCTTGCTGCTATTACCATACCACCCCTTGCTGCCATTCCCATATCACCCCTTGCTGCTATTACCATACCACCCCTTGCTGCCATTCCCATATCACCCTTTGCTGCCATTCCCATATCACCCTTTGCTGCCATTCCCATATCACCCCTTGCTGCTATTACCATATCACCCCTTGCTGCTATTACCATATCACCCCTTGCTGTCATTCCCATATCACCTCTTGCTGCCATTGCCATTCCACCCCATGCTGTCATTCCCATATCACCCCTTGCTGCTATTACCATACCACCCCTTGCTGCTATTACCATACCACCCCTTGCTGCCATTCCCATATCAAAATTTTCTGCCATTCCCATATCACCCCTTGCTGCTATTACCATACCACCCCTTGCTGCTATTACCATACCACCTCTTGCTGCCATTCCCATATCACCCCTTGCTGCCATTCCCATATCACCCCTTGCTGCCATTCCCATATCACCCCTTGCTGCCATTCCCATATCACCCCTTGCTGCCATTCCCATATCACCCCTTGCTGCCATTCCCATATCACTATTTGCTGTCATTCCCAATGCCAGCCCTTGCTGCTATTGCCATATCACCCCTTACTGCCATTCCCATATCACCCATTGCTGCTATTCCCATATCACCCCTTGCTGCCATTCCCATATTATCCCTTGCTGCTATTACCATACCATCTCTTGCTGCCATTCCCATATCACCCCTTGCTGCTATTACCATACCACCCCTTGCTGCCATTGTCATATCACCCCTTGCTGCCATTGCCATATCACCCCTTGCTGCCACTGCCATATCACTCCTTCCTGCTATTACCATATCACCCCTTGCTGCTATTACCATATCACCCCTTGCTGCCATTGCCATTCCACCCCTTGCTGCCATTGCCATATCACTCCTTGCTGCTATTACCATACCATCCCTTGCTGCCATTCTTGTATCATCTCTTGCTGTCATTCCCATACTGCTCTTTGTTGCATTTCCCATACCACCCCTTGCTGCCATTCCCATATCACCCCTTGCTGCTATTACCATACCAGCCCTTGCTGCTATTACCATTCCACCCTTTGCTGCCATTGCCATATCGCCCCTTGCCGCCATTGCCATACCACCCCTTGCTGCCATTCCCATATCACCCCTTGCTGCCATTCACATATCACCCCTTGCTGTATTCCCATATCACCCCTCGCTGCCATTCCCATATCACCCCTTGCTGCAATTCCCATATCACCCCTTGCTGCTATTACCATACCACCCCTTGCTGCTATTACCATTCCACCCTTTGCTGCCATTGCCATATCACCCCTTGCTGCCATTCCCATATCACCCCTTGCTGTCATTCCCATATCACCCCTTGCTGCCATTCCCATATTACCCCTTGCTGCTATTACCATTCCACCCCTTGCTGCTATTACCATACCACCCCTTGCTGCTATCACCATACCACCCCTTGCTGCTATTACCATTCCACCCTTTGCTGCCATTGCCATATCACCCCTTGCTGCCATTCCCATATCACCCCTTGCTGCCATTCCCATATTATCCCTTGCTGCTATTACCATACCGTCTCTTGCTGCCATTCCCATATCACCCCTTGCTGCTATTACCATACCACCCCTTGCTGCCATTGCCATATCACCCCTTGCTGCCATTCCCATATCACTCCTTGCTGCCATTCCCATATCACCCTTTGCTGCCATTGCCATATCACCCCTTGCTGCCATTGCCATATCACCCCTTGCTGCCATTGCCATATCACCCCTTGCTGCCATTCCCATATCACTCCTTGCTGCCATTCCCATATCACCCCTTGCTGCCATTGCCATACCACCCCTTGCTGCTATTACCATACCACCCCTTGCTGTCATTCCCATATCACCCCTTGCTGTCATTCCCATATCACCCCTTGCTGTTATTACCATACCACCCTTTGCTGCTATTACCATACCACCCCTTGCTGCTATTACCATACCACCCCTTGCTGCTTACCATATCACTCCTTGCTGCTATTACCATATCACTCCTTGCTGCTATTACCATACCACCCTTTGCTGCTATTACCATACCACCCTTTGCTGTCATTCCCATATCACCCCTTGCTGCTATTACCATACCACCCTTTGCTGCTATTACCATACCACCCCTTGCTACTATTACCATACCACCCTTTGCTGCTATTACCATACCACCCCTTGCTGCTATTACCATATCACTCCTTGCTGCTTACCATATCACTCCTTGCTGCCATTCCCATATCACTCCTTGCTGCTATTACCATACCACCCCTTCCTGCCATTCCCATATCACCCTTTGCTGCCATTCCCATATCACCCCTTGCTGCCGTTGCCATTCCACCCCTTGCTGCCATTCCCATATCACCCCTTGCTGCCATTCCCATATCACCCCTTGCTGCTATTACCATACCACCCCTTGCTCTCATTCCCATATCACCCCTTGCTGCTATTACCATTCCACCCCTTGCTGTCATTCCCATACCGCTCTTTGTTCCATTTCTCATACCACCCCTTGCTGCCATTCCCATATCACCCCTTGCTGCTATTACCATACCACCCCTTGCTGCCATTCCCATATCACCCTTTGCTGCCATTCCCATATCACCCTTTGCTGCCATTCCCATATCACCCCTTGCTGCTATTACCATACCACCCCTTGCTGCCATTCCCATATCACCCCTTGCTGCTATTACCATACCACCCCTTGCTGCCATTCCCATATCACCCTTTGCTGCCATTCCCATATCACCCTTTGCTGCCATTCCCATATCACCCCTTGCTGCTATTACCATATCACCCCTTGCTGCTATTACCATATCACCCCTTGCTGTCATTCCCATATCACCTCTTGCTGCCATTGCCATTCCACCCCATGCTGTCATTCCCATATCACCCCTTGCTGCTATTACCATACCACCCCTTGCTGCTATTACCATACCACCCCTTGCTGCCATTCCCATATCAAAATTTTCTGCCATTCCCATATCACCCCTTGCTGCTATTACCATACCACCCCTTGCTGCTATTACCATACCACCCCTTGCTGCCATTCCCATACCACCCCTTGCTGCTATTACCATACCACCCCTTGCTGCTATTACCATACCACCCCTTGCTGCCATTCCCATACCACCCCTTGCTGCTATTACCATACCACCCCTTGATGCCATTCCCATATCACTCCTTGCTGCCATTGCCATATCACTCCTTGCTGCCATTCCCATATCACCCCTTGCTGCCATTCCCATATCACCCCTTGCTGCCATTCCCATACCACCCCTTGCTGCTTTACCATACCACCCCTTGCTGCTATTACCATACCACCCCTTGCTGCTATTACCATACCACCCCTTGCTGCTATTACCATACCACCTCTTGCTGCTATTACCATACCACCCCTTGCTGCCATTGCCATATCACCCCTTGCTGCCATTCTCGTTTCATCCCTTGCTGTCATTCCCATATCACCCCTTGTTGCCTTTCCCACACCACCCCTTGCTGCCTATCCCCTGCTTAATGAATAGTTACATTACAGTCTTAAATGTAATCATGCTTGGCTGAATAATTGTAAAGTTTATAGGCTAAGTATGTAATGGCTTCTTTTTCTTTATATTTTGGTTGCTTTGTGTAAAAATGTTTCCCAGCTACTATTGATTTAAGAAAATCTGCAGTTTCCCTTATTTATTTTTCTAATTCATAAATAAATGCATATACTCATGTCAAAATAGAAACTTGTTCTGTCCTGTTTTGTATTCCTTGTGAACATTTCATGAACAGATTTGATAGGTAGTAGTGAAACATTTACATAAAGTTTAGTTTTTTCCAGAAACGTTTCATGACTGTTTATACTAGGAAAACATTAAACTTTTTTTGCACATTTGTTTAAGGTTTTCTTTACATTTACATGCAAACATAAAATACACCAAAATAAAACCATTAAAAAACGTTTTTTAAACATTTCATTATGGTTTTAGTTTGGTTTAATATATGTGGTCAAGAGTACAGAGGTGAGCATAGGGTGAATTCTGCTACCTGCCTGGGAAGTTTTGCCTCTCAAAATCAAACTTGAAATCCTGCAGTCTTCCAACTTGTTTTGCTGTATTCAGAATAGATTAATGTTTCTGTCAATAAAAGTTTTTGTCATTAAAAAAATGCTACATGTTGAGTTATTTGTGTTTTTGTGTGAAAGATCGTGTGTTGGGAACGCGAAAGAGTGACACTTTTCAGAAGTGTTCTTTTTCGCACAAAATTTCACACACACGGAAGGCAATTTCAATGCATGTTTTCTGCCTTCTTTGAACTTGGGACATTGTTCTTCATAAGAGACTAACTGAAAAACATAAATGATAACCCAGAATCTTAATTAAGATGCTCCAAACTGTGTCAAACAATTCGCAACTCGTGTAAGAATTGCTTGCGAATCTAAAAAGGTTCCATTTTTTAAACGGA
Organism: Theodoxus fluviatilis; assembly: GCA_034096865.1. Lineage (NCBI taxonomy): Eukaryota > Metazoa > Mollusca > Gastropoda > Cycloneritida > Neritidae > Theodoxus > Theodoxus fluviatilis. The sequence goes on from JAWQFJ010002092.1 coordinate 45,120, forward strand.
CACGGTCATTCCTTATGTAATCATCATAATCATTAGCGCGTGTTGTTTTATTCGTGTAGATTGTTTTCGGATATAGATTTTTTTTGTTTACATTAGTAACACTTTAACAATCGGGACAGAAATTGTTATTTTTGGGTTGCGAACACTTTCAAATAAAACACCTAGCAAGCATCCAACTTCGCCGAAGTTGACTTTTGCGACAACCATACGACTCATGCTATCATTGTTGATCGTCAGAGTGTGAACAATGGATGTGCCAGAGGCGAAAAAACAAGGTAAGATATTGTGGTGTTAATAGTTGCCAACTGGTAAAATGTGCATGCTTTGAAACGAAAACGGCTTATTATAGGCTTTGTGAGCATAATTTGTGTATGTTTAGTGTTCATAAAGGCGAGATCGATTGTTTATCTTTGCACCGGTTTCTTGTCAGAATTTAAATCAAACTGTAGGAAGTTTTTGAACAGAAAACTTACGACGACTGAATGATTTAGTTCGACCCATGGTGTTACTGTTGCGAACTACTATAAACCATTATAAACAAGAAGGGCAAAGCCCATACGACTCACATGCTTGACCTTGACCTGTACATGACCTTGACCTTCAGAACAACTAAACCTAGCAATGACATCATACACTAAGAACTGCTGAACACATTTTTCCTACCAAAATACATGTGACCTTGACCCAAGGTCAAGGTCATGCAAGTACATGCAACACAAAGCTGTTAATTCAAGACATAGGAAACACAATGGTGCTTATTGGTACTTCTACCAAGAGATATGGTCACTTTCGATGGTTCACTACCCCATTTTGGTCATATTTCATAAGGGTCAAAGTGACCTTGACCTTGATGATGTGTGACCAAATGTGTCTCATGATGAAAGTATAACATGTGTACTACAATGTTATGAAGTTTGGAAGAGTTATCTTCCATAGTTCAGGGTCAAAGTCTGTATAAATAATATGTATACAATCCAACTTTAAAGAGCTCCTGTGACCTTGACCTTGAAGCAAGGTCAAGTCACTATGTATGTTTTTTGACGCCTTGTCATCCTACACCATCATGCCAAATTGGGTTTTGATAGACGTAAATAGTCTCCGAGAAAAATCCAACGTTAAAGTTTTTTACGGATGACAGGACGCCCGGACGCCCGACATGGGTGACCTAGTATGAAAGTATAACATGTGTACTACAATGTTATGAAGTTTGGAAGAATCATCTTCCATTGTTCAGGGTCAAGGTCACTTCAAAATATGTATACAATCAACTTTAAAGAGCTCCTGTGACCTTGACCTTGAAGCAAGGTCAATCAAAATGGTATCAAAAGATAGGGATTACTTTGCCCTATACACCATATATAGGTCAGGTATCCAATCTCAAAAACTTCAGAGAAAATTGGGACAAGAAGGGCAAAGCCCATACGACTCACATGCTTGACCTTGACCTTTATATGACCTTGACCTTCAGGTGACCTTCAAGGTCAAGGTCAAACAACTAAACCTACCAATGACATCATACACAAAGAAATGCTTTACACATTTTTCCTACCAAAATACATGTGACCTTGACCCAAGGTCAAGGTCATCCAAGGTCATGCAACACAAAGCTGTTAATTCAAGACATAGGAAGCACAATGGTGCTTATTGGCACTTTCTACCATGAGATATAGTCACTTTTGTGGTTCACTACCCCATTTTGGTCACATTTCATAAGGGTCAAAGTGACCTTGACCTTCATGATATGTGAACAAATGTGTCTCATGATGAAAGTATAACATGTGCCCCACATAATTATTAAGTTTGAAACAGTTATCTTCCATAGTTCAGGGTCAAGGTCACTTCAAAATATGTATACAATCCAACTTTGAAGAGCTCCTGTGACCTTGACCTTGAAGCAAGGTCAACCAAACTGGTATCAAAAGATAGGGCTTGCTTTGACTTGTACCTAAGGTCGCCATTCTCAATAACGTGGGAGAAAATTGGGAAAATGTGAAAAATGACTGTTTTTGAGACCACATTTATGGCTCCTGTGACCTTGACCTTGAAGCAAGGTCAAGTCACTATGTATGTTTTTTGAGGCCTTGTCATCATACACCATCATGCCACATTTGGTGTTGATAGACTTAATAGTCTCCGAGAAAAATCCAAGGTTTAAGTTTTTTACGCCCGGACGGACGGACGGACGGACGGACGACACGGCTGAGTACATAGACTCATTTTTGCTTCGCATGTGAGTCAAAAATGTGAATAATAGCTGGTTTTAGACAACATTTGAAGCAAGGTCAAGTCACTATGTATGTTTTTTGATGCCTTGTCATCATACACCATCATGCCAAATTGGGTGTTGATAGCCTTAATAGTGTCCGAGAAAAATCCAACGTTAAAGTTTTTACGGACGACACCACGCCCGGACGGACAAAACGGATGAGTACAAAGGCTCACTTTTGCTTCGCATGTTAGTCAATAAACCTTAGACTAGATAGGAATCAATAATGTTCGACTTGTGATAAGTTCAAGATGGATGGAAACACAAGCGATCGGTAATTTCGATCTTGACGCGTTTTTTTCCTCTTAAAACACGTGTTGTTTTTATACATGAAAAACTTTTTATTTTTAATGAAGTTTATTTTTAGAAACTCATGTCACAGCTTAGTGCCCAACCATGTGTGCATGAAAATGTTATGAATTTTTTTTTTTTTAATGCAAAAAAAATTTGAATGTTTCCTGCAAATGTTAATTATACGTTTCTGGAAAACGTGTAAAATAAATTTTTAGGTTTTCATGCTATCTGGGTTATATATACATTATTTTCCCCAAAAAGAAAAAAAGCATCATATATTTGGTTTAAGAGTACAGAAATCCTTGAGTGAAAATTAATATTAGGTTAAGACACCATCATGATCTGTGTCAGATCAATGCACCACCATAATACATGATCCACTAAACTCACTACAGTGGGTCCATTTTTAACTCCCTAGTTTAGTTCACTGCCTATTCCAGGATGGGACAGGACCACTATAGGAGTATGTCCTGAAAGCCCAGCAGACAGATTCCAGCTGATGAGGCACGACTTCAGCAGCTCTGGCTGCATGCGATGCTCAACAGAACAGCAGCAGAGGGCAGGATGGCACTGACCCCAGAAAAAGGCGTGTAGAGAGGCTCAGGAGATGCCACAGGAAGATCTGGGGTGGTGTTTGGACCAGGGGGAGAACCTGAAATGACAGTTTTTGTTGTACTGAAGTATTCTGGTTATATCATAGCATTAGCAGATGGATAGATAGGCTGAAAAACAGATCAACACACAAAGAGATGGATGGACAGAATCCAGGCACAGAGAGAGAGAGAGAGAGAGAGAGTGAGAGAGAGAGAGAGAGAGAGAGAGAGAGAGAGAGAGAGAGAGAGAGAGAGAGAGAGAGAGAGAGAGAGAGAGAGAGAGAGAGAGAGAGAGAGAGAGAGAGAGAGAGAGAGAGAGCGTGAGACAGCAAGACAGAGAGAGAGCACGAGACAGCAAGACAGAGAAAGAAAGACAGACAGACTGACAGAGACAGAGAAGAGAGAGACAGAGGATTTTGGACTGAGAGAAGAAGAGAGATTTTCATCTTTCACACGTTGAAATAATTTGATGACCATTGCTTTTTGTGAAATTGCATGCAGAATGAAAAGTGTGTCTGTATGTGTGTGTATATGTGTATGTGTGTATATGTGTGTGTGTGTGTGCGTGTGTGTATGTGTGCATGTGTATGTATGTGTGTTTATGTGCATGTGTGTGTGTGTGTGCTTGCATGCAGGCATTTTGCAGAATATCATGTGCGCATTAAAGTGTAAGCACACATGGATGCATGTGCCAGTGTGTACATGTATACACAAATCATCCATAACAACAACAGTTTGATACCAGTCACATCTTAATCAGCAAGTCCTTACAAGATGTTCCACTTTCTCTCTGGAACACTTCCACCAATGCATCATAGGCTTCAATGATTTCCCCCCTAGTATCAGAGGGTGTAAGAGATCTGCAGCAAACAGAAGCAAAATTTAATTAAAAAAACTAAATGAAACTCACAACTTCTGATGGGGTGAGGAATTGATATGTTACCATTGATGACTGTTCCTCTAGAACACAGTAGAATATAAAAACTAAAATATTAGTTGGACAATACAAGACAAAAGCTAGTCACAAAAAGACTGTTTTGCATGAAGAAATGCAGAGAAAGCGATAGGTGTTGATGTTCTGTTTGAATGGTAGGTGCGTGTGGTGGCAAGAAACTCCAAACAGAGCGAGGAAACAGACAGTCTTCAGAGGAAGAGCCCCTTGTTAACAAGTGTTTCGGCCCTTTACATTTCCTTACACTCTTGGGGGGGGGGGGTGGGGGAGGGCCACGCCTGGTTATAGCTCCAGGTTCTGGTCTGCTGCCTTCATCTCTTTGAATGCCTTGCATGCATCATGAGGCAGAAACTGCCTGCTTCCGCTACTGTTGGACAGTGGGGCTCTGGTCTCTGGTGTTCTGGTTGATCCAGATCCAGAATGTCATCTCTGCTGACTCTACTTTAAGCTCTTGCCACATTTGAGCATTGTAGTAATGTTCTTGGGAGTGGATAAGACATCTGGCGACCAGGTTATTCTTACACATGGGTTGAGCTTGATGTCACACATTTGAACACACAGTGGCATCTGAATGACCTGGCCCTGGCCCAGTGCCTCGCAGTAAGATCGTTTGACCTGCAGTCACCTGCAGCTGATGGGTGCGGTGTTCGAAGCTGCACAGATCCTAGAGCTGCATCCTTGAGCAAGGAGATTATGTCATTGTCTCTCCTACCGAGGAGTAAAACCACTCACTGGGTACTGCATAGTGGCAACAGGGTGAAATTCCCCCCAAATTATTCCTTGAAAAAAGGGACAGAAATAAAAATTATTATTATTGTTGTTATAAGGATCATAAGGCTAAAACAAAAAGAAAGTTGTATTTGAGGTAATATGGAAACAAGAAGGGCAAAGCCCATACGACTCACATGCTTGACCTTGACCTTTATATGACCTTGACCTTCAGGTGACCTTCAAGGTCAAGGTCAAACAACTAAACCTACCAATGACATCATACACAAAGAAATGCTTTACACATTTTTCCTACCAAAATACATGTGACCTTGACCCAAGGTCAAGGTCATCCAAGGTCATGAAACACAAAGCTGTTAATTCAAGACATTGGAAGCACAATGGTGCTTATTGGCACTTTCTACCATGAGATATAGTCACTTTTAGTGGTTCACTACCCCATTTTGGTCACATTTCATAAGGGTCAAAGTGACCTTGACCTTGATGATATGTGACCAAATGTGTCTCATGATGAAAGTATAACATGTGCCCCACATAATTATTAAGTTTGAAACAGTTATCTTCCATAGTTCAGGGTCAAGGTCACTTCAAAATATGTATACAATCCAACTTTGAAGAGCTCCTGTGACCTTGACCTTGAAGCAAGGTCAACCAAACTGGTATCAAAAGATAGGGCTTGCTTTGACCTATATACCACTTGTAGCTAAGGTCGCCATTCTCAATAACGTGGGAGAAAATTGGGAAAATGTGAAAAATGACTGCTTTTGAGACCACATTTATGGCTCCTGTGACCTTGACCTTGAAGCAAGGTCAAGTCACTATGTATGTTTTTTGAGGCCTTGTCATCATACACCATCATGCCACATTTTGTTGATAGACTTAATAGTCTCCGAGAAAAATCCAACGTTTAAGTTTTTTACGGACGCCCGGACGGACGGACGCCCGGACGGACGGACGGACGACACGGCTCAGTACATAGACTCACTTTTGCTTCGCATGTGAGTCAAAAAAGGGGGGTGGGGGGGGGGGGGGGGGGGGGGGGGGAGGGAAGATGCATACCAGACTTTACTTTTTAAAAAATGTGATGGGGGTGGAGGCAAGGCTTGATGGTACAAGAGCCCAGGCATGAGACACAAGAAGGGCAAAGCCCATACGACTCACATGCTTGACCTTGACCTTTATATGACCTTGACCTTCAGGTGACCTTCAAGGTCAAGGTCAAACAACTAAACCTACCAATGACATCATACACAAAGAAATGCTTTACACATTTTTCCTACCAAAATACATGTGACCTTGACCCAAGGTCAAGGTCATCCAAGGTCATGCAACACAAAGCTGTTAATTCAAGACATAGGAAGCACAATGGTGCTTATTGGCACTTTCTACCATGAGATATAGTCACTTTTAGTGGTTCACTACCCCATTTTGGTCACATTTCATAAGGGTCAAAGTGACCTTGACCTTGATGATATGTGACCAAATGTGTCTCATGATGAAAGTATAACATGTGCCCCACATAATTATTAAGTTTGAAACAGTTATCTTCCATAGTTCAGGGTCAAGGTCACTTCAAAATATGTATACAATCCAACTTTGAAGAGCTCCTGTGACCTTGACCTTAAAGCAAGGTCAACCAAACTGGTATCAAAAGATAGGGCTTGCTTTGACCTATATACCACTTGTAGCTAAGGTCGCCATTCTCAATAACGTGGGAGAAAATTGGGAAAATGTGAAAAATGACTGCTTTTGAGACCACATTTATGGCTCCTGTGACCTTGACCTTGAAGCAAGGTCAAGTCACTATGTATGTTTTTTGAGGCCTTGTCATCATAAACCATCATGCCACATTTGGTGTTGATAGACTTAATAGTCTCCGAGAAAAATCCAACGTTTAAGTTTTTTACGGACGGACGGACGACACGGCTCAGTACATAGACTCACTTTTGCTTCGCATGTGAGTCAAAAATCGCTGCTGCTTTCCACGACTTTATTGTTACCCATGGGTATAGGAGCTACAGGCTGGTCCCAGGCTGGTTGGTAATGGCCTAGACCAAACCCAAGACCATGGTGGCAGTGGTCTCTCCCCCAGATGGGATGGGGATTTCTCAAGAGACTCGTGGTGGTTGTCCCTCTAGAACTGCCGACAGTCCTTCCTTATCAAAGAAATGCATGGACCTCAGGGGAGCCAGGCTTGCCAGGGCTTGGCAGTCAATGATCTCAGCCTGTCTCTGAGTTGTGTTTTCCTAATGATAGAAAAAGGCTCATTGCTGCCTTATACTTACTCGAAATTATTCACACCAAGTGTTACCTTGATAGGCATAACAAAGTCAACCAAATGAATATTGCACCATTGCAATCAAATGTCTCAATTTAGAGAAAGCATCAAATTTGTCTCTTGTATCTAACAATTTAGGCATAGCGCGCAAGAACGACAGGAGGGACTATCAGCGGCCACATGTCAAGTTCAATTATCAAACGATAAGGGAAGGCGCTCTGCCACCCTCCCGGACTGATAAGCTGCATAGTAGGCTGGTCCCACAACATATATAGTACGGGTGTTGGAGACGCAGGATACATGATTGAGGAAGGAGAGAGGGGAACAAATGTCTGGGGGAAGGGGGGAAAGAGAGAGAGAGAGAGAGAGAGAGAGAGAGAGAGAGAGAGAGAGAGAGAGAGAGAGAGAGAGAGAGAGAGAGAGAGAGAGAGAGAGAGAGAGAGAGAGAGAGAGAGAGAGAGAGAGAGAGTCCATGTAAAGACTTCGGGCTTCACTTCACCCGGTCACAAAAAGAAAAAAAAAGAACTTGTCCTATATTGTGAACACATTTTTGGAAAACAAAAATGTCACTGAAGCAACTGCTTGCACATGAGCAGACCTGCCAACCCACCATCATGCCAAAGAGTAGCATCCAGAGCTATTTGGAGTAGCATTGAAGGAATAGGCGTAGCGGGGGTGGGGGGTGGGGAGAGATAAAGCTGTGAGGTTGGCGTGATAAGAGCTGACCCGGTGGCGTGAAAGCGGGGGGGGGGGGGGGGGGGGGGGGGGAGGAGATAAGGCTGTGAAGGCGGCGCGATAAGCTGCACTGGCGGCGTGAAAGCGGGGGGGGGGGGGGGGGGGTGGGGGTGGGGGGTGGGGGATTCTCCATCGCGGTCAAAAGTTCAAGCACGTGGGAAAAGCGTAGTTTTTATGGAGAAGCGTAGCAGCGTAGCAAGCATGTCGAAAGCGTAGCATGCTACGCCTAAAGCGTAGCATTTGGCAGGTCTGCATGAGGAAACATACATTCCTTGAGCAAAAACATGTTTCTGTTTCACTGTGAGCAGCAGCTGTTAGCTTGATAGTTAACATGATAGTTTACATGATGGGTTACATGATAGATTACATGGTTTCACGAGCAATGCACAATTTTACTTTGGAACAAGGGCTTGTCTCACTGGATAACTCTCAGCATTCTTGTTTACTGGTTGTGGTGCTATTAGTGTGTAATTGATGATCACTCCATTAAACATTCTTGTACTGCATGTGACAGAGAGATTACAGTGCACACATAATTATAGTCTTGACTGACCTCTTGGTGTAGGGCACTTTGCACAGGGGGCAAGACTTTGATGGTTTTTCATCCAGGTGCTTGGTAATGCAATATCTATAACACAAGGAATCAGAGTAGCACGGTTAGGTTTTTAAATCGATTAATTGATTATTTACTTTTGAAAGGCTGACGACCCATCTTACATAACAGATCACGTATAATCATGTGAAGTGTTACAGATAGGAACAGACATCTCCCTTAGTGCAACGACTGCAATCAAAATGATTTGCTGTCTACATCATTATACAAATAGTGTTTGAAACCCGATAGTACGCTGCATTAAAATTATCGAATGTTTACATGTCACAATTTAAAAGTGTCTACGTCATTATACAAGAATGTAATCTATAAATAAGAAAAAACACACGACTAACACCAAAATCAAAGGCTTTTGGGCACACGCCCTTCTTCAGTGAATGATGCAGAAACACAGAAATGATGCAACACGTGACGTAAAAAAACTTTAAAATGACAGAATCTCCAGGCTGCATAGCATTGAAATTATTTGTATAATTACAATTTAAAATTGCCATCATTGCAGATCCTCATGATACTACAGTCACTCATACACATTGGTTCAATCATACCTATACTTGATAACTAGGAAAATTCTAACTTTTCACAATGTAGTTTAAAAGCATAAACTATGTACATTGCAATGTCTCACGTTTTTGTTACATCCTGTCCATCAAGCAATGTATACTTTACCTTGGCATACTGTGGCTGAAATGGTCGTTGTCACCAACATTCGGCGACACTGTACCCGAGGTACTCTGTCCCTGGGGACAGAGTACACCAGTTTGAAATCTCGGCATTTGAATGAGAATGAGACCTGACTGACTTCGCATGCCCGGGGAGTTATGCTAAGATCTGGCCGTGTTAGTGTATCTGCGTTTTGTGACAAACATCTTGCTCGGCGGTACTGTACTCCATGCACCTTAACGGTCCGCGTGATTCAGGTGTAATCTTAAGCTAAACGACGTTTATTGGCGCTGCTGAAATGGTCGAAGTCGGAAACATTCGGAACATCGTTTAGCTTAAGATTACACCCGAATCACGCGGACCGTTAAGGTGCATGGAGTACAGTACCGTCGAGCAAGACGTTTGTCACAAAACGCAGATACATTAATGCGGCCGGATCTTAGCATAACTCCCCGCGCATGCGAAGTCAGTCAGGTGGAGTGGCGGGTGCAGTCTGAGCTGAGCGCTATCATCGGTACGTCACGTGACTGTAAGGACGAGATTTCAAACTGGGGTACTCTGTCCCCGGGGACAGCGATACTGTGCCTTTTGTATATGTTTAAAAATATATTTGGGCCTCAGATCATTGTAAACATCACAGTGGATTAAAAAAGTGGCACAATCAGGTGAACACATGTGTATGCATGTAGAGATGACCCATGTCTGCTCAAAAGTCCTCTAGTCCACTGATTCCTTCCAACAGCTGATATAGCTGAAGTTCAAAGGTGATTCTGAGAGAAGGTATTCAATTCACTTAGGCAGTTTTCTGCTCAGAAGAAAATGGGTTAGGAAAAAACATGTTTTCAGATAGCATGGAAAAAAAAAGATAGGTTGCAGGATTAAAAAAAAAACAACAGTTGTATCTTTCACCCTTACCCTGGCTTCATAACTGGGGTATTTTGTTCATCAACACTACTATGAAAAAGTGATATTTTAAGGATGATACACCTATCCTTTTCTATTGCACATCCTCTTCTGGTTATCCCCCCCCCCAAAATAGCAAAACCTATTCGAGAAGTACTCACTACTGAACGAAGAACAAATTCATGACGTTGTTTTAAGAAAATGTTAATGCTGAATTTTGGGGGCAATTTTTGGAAAGCACAAAACGTGCAGCATTCACTGCAACTACCAGGATAAGGATTAAATGTCTCAGACAGAGAAAAGCATGGTCTTGAGATGAAAAATTATGAAGGCAAGCTGTCTGAAAAATCTTGGAGAAGGATTTACAAATCTTATGCGAGCGCTATTTGTGTGTGTGTGTCATGTTTTCTTTCCAGCAGTAAAAAAAAGTGCAAGGGCAGCAGGACAAATTTAGGGCCAGTCAGGTGACTGGAAACAAAAAAATTATTTGGGGGCATGGGGGGGGGGGTCTAAGCATTTTGACAAACAAATCAAGGAAAACAGGGCACATATTATTGAGGTGCACATTGCCCAAATTCAAAAGCCTTTCCCAAACTGCATGCCAAGTCAAACTCAGCAGAAACGCACACAACAAGATTCCTACTTGCAAAACTGGTGGTGGCATTTGGTCAAGACAGGATTGGTCATTGTGTCCAAGCTGAAAATGGAAAAATCAAACCATGAAGTTGCACATCAGACAGTGTGACACAGTGGGTGATTATCCCCATGTTAACTAGACATGATTGTAGCCTGCTAGATAGAAGTACACAACAAATGTAACAGTAAGTAGTCTAAGGACTGAGACTGCAGTAAGTCTCCCTGCCTATGCTACATGCAAGGACCATCGAGCATGCAAAATTCTTGAATTAGTCAAAAGAATTCATTATGTTCCCTCATGCAGAGCTTCCCCCCCCCAAAAAAAAAAGAAAAGAAAGAAAGAAAGAAAGAAAAAAGATGAAACACACACACACACACACACACACACTCCCCACACACTTTTGCGTCATGTTTGATACGAAAGTTTTTATTTTATTTTTTTAAAAGTATGGGCTTTTCAAAATAGATCACAGAAATGACATATATACAGTCAACTAAACGTAACTGTGTGCAGGATAACAATCCAATATCCATGGGGTAGTTGTGTGGGCTCAGACCCTATCTGAAGTTGTAAAACTTTTTCAATTCTTTACAGGGTTTCATCCGTGTATCACAAATGCATTCTAGTTAACAGTACAGAGAAACTGGATCCGAATGACATGTGTTGCCAATTAACCTCCCACCTCTTACCCCCTTTGTAGCCTCTGGCTGCTTGGGTCGACCCTGGCTGAGTTACTGGAGTCAGCCCCAAGAGAGAGAGAGAGACAGAGAGAATATGAGAGAGAATATGAGAGAGAATATGAGAGAGAATATGAGAGAGAGAGAGAGAGAGAGAGAGAGAGAGAGAGAGAGAGAGAGAGAGAGAGAGAGAGAGGCAGAAAGAGACACAGAGAGAGAGAGAGAGAGAGAGAGAGAGAGAGAGAGAGAGAGAGAGAGAGAGAGTTAGAGAGAGAGAGTTAGAGAGAGGGAGAGAGAGAGAGAGAGAGAGAGAGAGAGAGAGAGATAGAGATAGAGAGATACATATATGATAGAGATAGAGAGAGATACATATGATAGAGAGATAGAGAGAAGGCGAATTGGCCCATTTAAATATGAATCTAGTCATGGACCGATCATGCTGTCAATTGTCCGATGACTGACACGTACACTTCAACACTAAGAACTCTAGAGATTTCGGACATTTGACCGAATCAGTGGTCATATTAATGAAATACAAGCTTGGTCAACGCCTGCATGCTCGCTTTACCAAAATGTTAGTTGTGCCCGTTACAGAACTTTTCAAGCACCGACTACACACACAGAGAACACTACTGTCTACAAGATTTCCCGCAATCCCCCAACACCTGAACTTCGGGAGGCAGCTCTTGGCTAATTATTAGCCTAATATTAGTGCTGTGTACATGTCATGTGTATATAAATTATATATATATTATTATATGCAACACAAAAAACAAACAAATAAAAAATCACCAGATCGAACACTTCAGAGAATTTTCCATCGCGAGGAGAGTCCTTATAATATGTTGCGTGCCCATGTTGATCTGTTTATCGGAACCAAATAGAAGGTTTTAAGTCGACAGCACCGACTTCACTTGGTCCAATCTTCCCGCGGTTTATTTACAGCGGAAGTCGCCGCTGCCAATGCATGATGGGCTTCAAAAAAGTGTCTTTTGCCTGTAATTTGTCTTAAATAGAACTCAGAAAAAAATACACAGACTAGTATGATTTATTTTCAAGACAGAAGAGTAGCAACGTGTGTATTGAGATGTAGAATTCAGTGTGTATTTGGCTGCCTCGCATGTTATTACGTCAGATGGAAATGGCTTCCCTTCCGGCTGGGCCATCAACAAGAGTGAAATACGGAGGCTCCAACTGGAGCAGATCACAATGTCCTCAGCTGATCAGAGCTGTTGATATTAACTAGTATTATTGGGGATACTTTTCCCTGACAAGAGACACAGATTGGGATATTTAAAGCCCAGTTTGCCGGAGTTTCTCGTAGTTGTTCTCCTTAGCAACTGCAAGATGGCAGCAGAACTCAACCCCTCAGCTCTATGCAAGAGAAATAAGCGGCATGTGGCCACTTTGATGAAACAAGAGTGGAAGAAAAACAAGATCCAGAAGCTGAATGAATTCCTTGACTATTTGCTAAACCCTCTAAACCAATTTGACAACTTTGAAACCATTGATTGGTGCCGTTTTCTCGTGAGCGGCGGCGAAACTTTCGAGGAGTTCAGCAAAAAAGGTAAACAAGTACTTTCAACGCATGTTGTTGGCTATTCATCAGCATCGATTTCCCCTGTCTGCCTGACGCGAGACTCTTGTTGCCTGTCGCTACTTTTCGCTCTTGAAGACTTAAGCTATTTTACGTGATAAAGAGGCGTTTCTTTCTTTGGTTTTATGAATGCAAGGAGAGTTTTGAAGGACAGGAGAGTAGACAGTTACTCGTGTGTCCAATTTACGCCGTATAATAAATAATACGGTATATCTGTGGCAGAGCCTGAGTTGTACTGTAGGCGTGCAGGTGGATTGTTTGATTTTGCGTATCTATGTAGTTTGTACCCTCGCAGTGTTGCGCCGGAGTGCACCAGCTGTGTTGTTTGGTCCATTCAAAGTGTTCTGTGACATGTGTTTTTATGATCAGCTGAGACATTTCCCCGAATCCACGTGACCTAGTCGGCTAGTGAAGGGATTTGCGGCGTGCCGTTTTCTTTTCAATGTTAGTTTCCCATTGTTAAAACCCCCCAGATGTTAACTTGTGTGTGAAGGGGTTGTGCTTGATCATTAGAAATGGGAGGCTATAGCCTTTGATGCACAAAAGTATACTACGCATTAACTCATTCACTTCCGCCAATTGGTACATGAAGTTGTGATTTGCATGCCAGTGGTCCTTGCTGGCAAATAGACAGAGGAGATAATAAGCTTGAAGATGACAAGCACATGTGCACTTATGTTCTGCCACAATGCTTGCACACACGCACTCACGCACGCACGCACGCACGCACGCACGCTCGCTCAATCACTCACTCACTCACTCACTCACTCACTCACTCAATGAAAGGAAGTTTAGAAATTTTAAAAAGTACTTTATTTACACCAAACAAATCAAAACAATAGAAGCAAAATGAGAATTATAAACAAGACATTACAGAAAATAATTTACAATTAACAAAGTTTGATATTATGCCTAAAGACACAAACTATACGTATAAACTATGCAATGTTTAAATATATGGAGTGCATTTCCGGAAAGTATCAGGGCGAAGTCTTCCTAGCTGTCAAAAGAGCTAAACAAAACCAATGAACAAAGCAATAGGATTAGAAGCTAAGCTTTATGCCATGCAATGAAATGATGGACAGTGGGTATTTAGAGAAACATGGAAACTACTTTTGTTTACATTCAGTTGAAACCAATCAGTAAATAGTGCGCAAGACTTTACTCAGTAAAGACAGCTTCTCCCTCAGGCTGAAAGGATGAGAAAGGATCAGCAGATTCCCTATCAGAATCCCTATGGCTATCCCAGTTGAATGAATATAAGAAAGGTGGAAGAAAAGAAAGAATGCAGATGCCCTTGTGACTGCAGTGACTGCCAGGATAACTGGACTTAATAAGAATCACCAAGACATGCTTCAACTATAATACTATAATCAAATGTCATTCAGTGATCAAATCAAATGAAGAAAGTGAAGGATCGTTATCATCTCCTTCATACTCTAGCAATATAAGGCACCCCCACCCCACCCCACCCCCCACCCCCCCAGAATAAAGATGAAGAAAAAAAATTAATTTCCAGTCACCTGACCAATCCAACATCATTATCACCGACATCTACACTTCTCTTTTTTTACTGCTGGGAAAGAAAAAACACACACACATACTAAGATAGTGAGATTTTTTTCATTTATTTCTGGCTGTAAATAGTAAACCAAGGTTTTTCAGACAGCTTGCCTTCATATCTTTTATCTTGAGAACACGTTTTTCTCTTAGGTATGACAACCTTTCTTTGAGCCCCCCCAATAAGTGTATAGCTACCTACCCTCTTTTTTTTTTTGGGGGGGGGGGGGATTACGTTACCTTTAGCAAACATTTGGTTAATTTTCCTAAATTCATCATAACTGGATTTGGAAGAATTCATTTCAGAGCAGAAAGTGCAAAATTATTTAGAGGACCAAACAAGCAAATCATGGAGGGAAATTTTCAACATGCCAGTTTGTGTTTGTGGCATTTTGCTATTGTTGTTTTCCTGTTTAAATCTCTCTTGTTGCTAATTATTTGATTTCTATGCATCAGATACTATTTTCCTGCAAAATTCACACTTGGTCTGCAGATACATTTTGTCTGGCTCTCCTGGTCGGAGAGTGCCATGCTCGAGGCATTCACCAATCCTGTCTTTATCACCTGTCATGTGTTATTCTATCGCATTTTAGAATCTCACCCATTCAGTGTTATGTCACATTGGGTCTGTCAACATGGCTTGACCATTCTGTTTTTCATTGCATTGTAATTTTCAGCACACATTTTGCATGTCCGTTTGTCTTCCTGTCTGTGCCTTCTCTGTAGGTGATTGACACGCCTCCCATTTTTCTTTCTTAATCATCTGCCTGTTTATGTTTTCAGTAAAGCAGTATGACACCGCTATCTCCTGTGGTCTGGTATGGACAGCGGACTTTGTGGCTTACCGATGCCGCACCTGCGGAATCTCACCATGCATGTCACTCTGCAATGAGTGCTTCCAGGCAGGCAACCATGAAGGTCATGATTACAACATGTTCCGCAGTCAAGCTGGAGGCGCCTGTGATTGCGGAGACATCTTTGTCATGGACCCAGCTGGGTGAGCACTCATAATAATCATTGTGTTCCCAAACCAGTTACCGAGTCACATCAGGCCCACAGTTGATTTGGGTCCTGTAGCATTCTATGAGGCTTACCCCCCCAAAATTTGTGGTTGTGGTAAGTTGAATGACCTTATTTTTATCTGTTGACCCTTAATTTCTTTTTGACTCACATGCGAAGCAAAAGTGAGTCTATGTACTCACCCATTTCATCTGTCCGGGCGTCCGGGCGTCCGTTTAAAATTTTAACGCTGGATTTTTCTTGGAGACTATTAAGTCTATCAACACCCAATTTGGCATGATGGTGTATGATGACAAGGTGTCAAAAAACATACACAGTGACTTGACCTTCCTTCAAGGTCAAGGTCGCAGGGGTCATAAATGTTGTCTAAAAAACAGCCATTTTTCACATTTTCTCAATTTTCTCTGAAGTTTTTGAGATTGGATATCTCACCTATATATGGTATATAGGGCAAAGTAAGCCCTATCTTTTGATACAAGTTTGGTTGACCTTGCTTCAGGGTCAAGGTCACAGGAGCTCTTCAAAGTTTTAATGTATACATTTTTGAAGTGACCTTGACCCTGAACTATGGAAGATAACTGTTTCAAACTTAATAATTATGTGGGGAACATGTTATACTTTCATCATGAGACACATTTGGTCACATATCATCAAGGTCAAGATCACTTTGACCCTTATGAAATGTGACCAAAATGGGGTAGTGAATCACTAAAAGTGACCATATCTCATGGTACAAAGTGCCAATAAGCACCATTGTGCTTCCTATGTCTTGAATTAACAGCTTTGTGTTGCATGAGGTTGGATGGTCACATGTGTTTTGGTAGGGAAAATGTGTAAAGCAGTTCTTACTGTATGATGTCATTGCTAGGTTTAGTTTTTTTACCTTGACCTTGAAGGTCACCTGAAGGTCAAGGTCATGCGAATGTCAAGGTCAAGCATGTGATTCATATGGGCTTTGCCCTTCTTGTTTAATCATGAAACAGAAAGTGAAGAGAAACTGATGGTAAACAATGAACTGCATGCTGTCCCATCTTCCCTGCCCAATGAGCACTCAGGGAATCCACATTTAAGTTGATATTTTTCAGTGAAAAAAAGTTAGCTGTATGTTCAGTCTAGCCTGTAATTTGTCTTAAACAGAACTCAGAAAAAAATTAAACAGACTAATGCCGAAGAATGTTATGCTCTTTCAGACAATGAAAACTGTTTTTGAATTAATAGCTATATAGAAAATGACCAAAAATGTCCTAACTTGACTGAGCTCTAGCAATTTTTCAAAATAATTCAATTACATTTAACCTTGCAACAAATCAAAAAAGAGAAAGAAAACAAAAAACAAGATGACTTTCTGTGTGATTACTTTAAGAATATTTTGATGCCTTCCGGCAACTTCTTCATTTAAAATTATTAAAATGAATATAATGCCAAGATAGCTGCTGGTGAGGACCCAGAGGATATTTATGTGGACAGGAAGCCTCACAAGAGACATAGTGATGCAATCAGGATGGATGGATGGATGGATGAGATGGATGGATGGTGTTTTTCGACCCACCAGCCCTTATAGGCTATATAAGGCCATCAAGCACCAAAATCATTAGAACAGTTTAGAGTAAACTCAAATCAAGTCACGATGTCCCTAGTTATTCGCCTCTTACGAATCGCATAGGGAGACGCAGTGAGTCAATTCTGACCCCAAACCCACAGGGGAGATGCAATCAGGACACCAGAGTTTGTTGAGTAGCTCCAAAGCCTGGTGGATGAGGATCCTGGCAGGTCCATGAGGTCTCTGGCTCAGTAGGTGGGTGTTTGTGAGAGAACCATTTGTACCTGTGTTCATGAAGCCATCAGATACAAGTCCTATGCCCTCAAAAGGGCTCAGTTCATGAGTGAGGCCACCATGAAGAGGAGGGCAGACATGGCAGCCAGACTGTGCAGGCTCAAGCACCCCCAGGCCAAAGAGCAGCTCATCTTCTTCTCTGATGAGAAGAATTTCTGCCAGGATCGAAAAGTGAACAGAAGAAATTGTAGAATTACAAACTGGTGGCTGTGTTCTGATTCAGATGATGTGCCAATTGTCATGTCTACCAAGTTTCCAGCCACTGTAATGGTCCTGGGGGTCATCTCAAATGAGGGTGATGTTATGTCCCCCTTCTTCTTTGAGAAGAGCCTGAGGGTCAGTGCTGATGCCTACATCCATGTGATGTCAAGCCCTGAATGGAAAGGATTGCTGGAGACCGCCATTATCCCTCCAGGTTTACTGGAGGTCCTCACAGCTTTGTGTGTGTGTGTGTGTGTGTGTGTGTGTGTTCCCGACTTAACGGCTAATATCTCAAAAACTACTGGATGGATTTTCTTGAAATTTTGCACACTTACTGGAAATTAGGTCCGATTGAATGTATCAAATTTTCTGAATCAAGGTTTGAAAAGAAAGTGACTTTTTTTACATACGGAAGTTTTGGTGTTGCAAAGAAGGCAAGGGACGGAACTCTGTCCCGACTCAAGGGACGATACTGAGACTGAGAGAGAGAGAGAGTGTAGGCCTACACTACCAAGTTCTGTTAGCGTGGCCTAATGGCAGTGAATCGATATTAACTCATTCCTGGCGCGTAGGCTCATATGAGCCTACGCGCCGAACATAGTCGTTCGCGGTGCGTAGGCTCAACAGAGCCTACCACATTAGCATATTTTTGCCCGCTTACAACAAGGAAAATATGGTTTAGGGAACTAGTCTAGTCTTGAATTCGTTTCTGTACTATAGTTTGCCAGCTTTAGATCAACACACAGATCATTCCCGGCCAGACCATAATCTTTATCAGCAATGTACTACGAGGCATGAAGTAAACAGCTATGGCGGTGTAGCGTCGATCACAGTGCGAGGTGGGGGAGCGAGTGGAAATTGCTGTAGAGGAGGGTTCTGATGCTGAAGAGGATGCTTTGTATGAGATAGGAACTGATGTAGATGATCCCTTTCATGATGATGATGATAGTGGTGATTTTCCTCTCGCTAACGACGAGGTATCAGACAGCGAGGATGAGAGCGAAGTTGTCAATCAATGTGGCTGAAACGAGGTCGATCTCGCCATCAGCTGCTCAGTAGTTCATTGTAGGCTCATATTGGTTGTAACTCAGGACTAATAAACGCAATCATCACAAAATTTCTCCAGTGTGTTTTTGTGATGATCCCTTTCATGATGATGATGATGATAGTAGTGATTTTCCTCTCGCTAATGATGAGGTATCAGAGAGTGAGGATGAAACTAGGTCGAACTCGCCATCAGCTGCTCGGTAGTTCATTGTAGGCTCATATTGGTTGTAACTCAGGACTAATAAACACAATAATCACAAAATTTATCCAGTGTGTTTTTGTGCCATTTTTTGAAGTTCACTTTTTTTATAGAGCTCTAGACCAAGAAACAAGCAGTGGGCACTCTGACGAAGAGAGCTAGACCTATTTTCTTCAAAATAGTGGCTCTACTTACTGTCATGGCAAGTGCAGTGTTTTCTTAGCTTGACAAAGTGCAGCATTTGGCTAGTTTTGGCAAAAAAAGACCTTTCTAGCCATACCAAGTTTAGCTTTGTAGCTACAGTATTTATTTTACTACGATTTTGCAAACTTGGTCCATTTTCCTGCGATTCCAGGGGACAGACGCACTAGAAATTCTGCGCCTTGAATGAGTTAAACTTGGCAGAAATAGACCTTGAGTATCCTATAATGTACAAGACCACTCAAATTTCATGAACTATCATCCATTTTTCTACAATTTACAGTGCAAAATACTAATCAAGGGGGTTTGCAGGAAATCATTTAATATCTGTTTTACAAATCGGTAGCGCGTTGGATATTTTTTTGTCGCTGGGACATGCATGGTTGTACGGGATGCGTGTACAGGTTCGAATCCGCACAGAAGCTTCTTTTTTAAAAATGTGTATTGGTATTTCAGAGAGAGAGAGAGAGAGTCACACCACCCGTTGTTGTACACGTGAGAGGTTGCGGGTTCAAACCTTACTGGTTGTTTTTTGTTTGTTTGTTTTTTTCCTCTCTTTTTTCGAGAGGTTGCAGGTTCGAACACGACCTTTTTGTTTGTTTGTTTTTTCCCCCTCTTTTCTCGAGAGGTTGCGGGTTCAAATCCGATCTTTTTTAAACTTTTTTTTTAATGCCAAAACCTGGGGGTTCAGCGCCAGCGGTTTTTATGTATTTCAGCAGGATGGGGCACCTGCCAACAATGCCGACCCAACCCAGGCCTGGTTGAAGGAGAATATGAAGGAGTTCTGGCCCAAGAACATCTGGCACCCAAGATTGTAACCTCTGTAATTATTTTTTATGGGGTGATTATGAGAGGGAAGTGAACTAACACCCTCATAGCACAAAGGAGTCGACTACTCAAGACCAAAATCTCAGAGGTGAAGGCCAACCTGGACAAGGACCAAGTTGCCTGGGCATGCCAATGGTTTAGGAGCAGAATTGAATGTGTTATGGAAGCTAAGGGCAGGATTATCTGATACAGTACATAATAAGCAACATGTCTACCAAATTTCAGGTCAAAGAATTGTTTTTTTTAACAAGTTACAGCATTTGTTGGTGCTTTCACTTTTTTGTCCTAATTTATCATCAGACAAAATGCATATGGGTGATAATTACTATGTAAAACTACTACTTTTTTGTTGTTGCAGGTTCTGTCCCCGACATGGACCATCCCGTGAGTGCGAGGCTCAACATCCGCCCCGAGACCTGCTAGCCATGGCAGAGATCATGATGCCAAAGCTCTTCCAGTACTTCCTCCTCTACCTTCGAGACAACTGGAAACCTGGTAAGCTTTTTGACTCATGCGAAGCAAAAGTGAGTCTATGTACTCACCCGTTTCGTCCGTCTGGGCGTCCGGGCGTCCGTAAAAAACTTTAACGTTGGATTTTTCTTGGAGACTACAGACCTGCCAACCCACCATCATGCCAAAGAGTAGCATCCAGAGCTATTTGGAGTAGCATGGAAGGAATAGGCGTAGCGGTGTGAGGTTGGCGCGATAAGCTGACCCGGTGGCGTGAAAGCGGGGGGGGGAGAGATAAGGCTGTGAAGGCGCCGCGATAAGCTGCGCTGGTGACGTGAAAGCGGGGGGGGATTCTCCATCGGTCAAAAGTTCAAGCACGCGGGAAAAGCGTAGTTTTTATGGACAAGCGTAGCAGCGTAGTAGCAGCGTAGCAAGCATGTCGAAAGCGTAGCATGCTACGCCTAAAGCGTAGTATTTGGCAGGTCTGAGACTATTAAGTCTATCAACACCCAATTTGGCATGATGGTGTAAGATGACAAGGTGTCAAAAACATACATAGTGACATGACCTTTCTTCAAGGTCAAGGTCGCAGGGGCTGTAAATGTTGTCAAAAAACCAGCCATTTTTCACATTTTCCCAATTTTCTCTGAAGTTTTTGAGATTGGATACCTGACCTATATATAGGGCAAAGTAATCCCTATCTTTTGATACCAGTTTGATTGACCTTGCTTCAAGGTCAAGGTCACAGGAGCTCTTTAAAGTTGGATTGTATACATATTTTGAAGTGACCTTGACCCTGAACTATGGAAGATAACTCTTCCAAACTTCATAACATTGTAGTACATGTTATACTTTCATACTAGGTCACCCATGTCGTCCGTCCAGGTGTCCGGGCGTCCATCCGGGCGTCCAGGCGTCCTGTAATCCGTAAAAAAGTTTAACTTTGGATTTTTCTCGGAGACTATTAAATCTATCAACACCCAATTTGGCATGATGGTGTAGGATGTCAAGGCGTCAAAAAACATACACAGTAACTTGACCTTGCTTCAAGGTCAAGGAGCTCTTTAAAGTTGGATTGTATACATATTTTGAAGTGACCTTGACCCTGAACTATGGAAGATAACTCTTCCAAACTTCATAACATTGTACACATGTTATACTTTCATCATAAGACATATTTGGTCACATATCATCAAGGTCAAGGTCACTTTGACCCTTATGAAATGTGAACCACTAAAAGTGACCATATCTCATGGTACAAAGTGCCAATAAGCACCATTGTGCTTCCTGTCTTCAATTAACAGCTTTGTGTTGCATGACGTTGGATGACCTTGATCTTGGGTCAAGGTCACATGTATTTTGGTAGGGAAAATGTGTAAAGCAGTTCTTAGTGTATGATGTCATTGCTAGGTTTAGTTGTTTGATCTTGACCTTGAAGGTCACCTGAAGGTCAAGGTCATGTAAAGGTCAAGGTCAAGCATGTGAGTCGTATGGGCTTTGCCCTTCTTGTTCATGCCTTTTTAGGTCGCCATACATGTCTGAACTAGACAAGGAGACTTTCGCAGAATGAGAAAGGAACACAGTACATATGAGCATGTATTTATGTGTGTGCATGGGATTATGTGTGTGTGTGTGTGTGTGTGTGTGTGTGTGTATGCGTGTGTGCGTGTGTGTGTGTGTGTGTGTGCGTGCTTGTGTGTGTGCATGTGTGCCTGTATGTACCTCGTTTATCTTGTGTACATGGACAAGTGGGATTTAGAAGGGAAAAAATCCACTGATAGAGAAGTGGAACTCCTAAAATATAAGCCTCTTTTGTTGAACTGCCTTCTGATTTTGCTCTTGCAGACATGAAGGGTCAGTCTCAGAACCTGATGATGGCAGATGCAGAGCAGTACCTTGGCTTCCTGCACAGTCTGAGTGACATGGGTGCTGCCATGCGACACATCATTACTGCCACCCTGATCAACCCTGAACTCTACCCTGTTGTCAGCACAGGTAATACAGAGAGACAGAGACAAACACACAGACAAACAGACGGATGGACGCATGGATGGACGGATGCATGGGACAGACAGATGGACGTACGGATGGAGGCAGGCGGGCAGAGAGAGAGAGAGAGGGGGGGGGGGGGAGAGAGAGAGAGAGAGAGAGAGAGAGAGAGAGAGAGAGAGAGAGAGAGAGAGAGAGAGAGAGAGAGAGAGAGGATGGATGGGTGGATGGTGTTTTATGGCCTATCAGCCTTTGTAGGCTATATAAGACCATTAAGCATGAAAATCACCAGAACAGTTTAGAGTAAACGTAATCCAGTCATGGTGTCCCTAGTTATTCGCCTCTTACGAATCGCATGGGGAGATGCAGTGGGTCAATTCTTACCCCGAACCCACAGGGGAAGAGAGAGAGAGAGAGAGAGAGAGAGAGAGATAGAGAGAGAGAGAGAGAGAGAGGAGAGAGAGAGGAGAGAGAGAGAGAGAGGGAGGGAGGGAGGGAGGGAGGGAGGGAGGGAGGGAGGGAGGGAGAGAGAGAGAGAGAGAGAGAGAGAGAGAGAGAGAGAGAGAGAGAGAGCACACATTTTCTTCCCTTCTGGTTTTAAGATCTGTTTTGGTAACTTGATCATCCATGATCCTGCTGAAACTAAAGATGTGTAATTTTGGGGCTTTTATAATTGGTCAATGCTTTAAAAATTATCTCTTGGTTATGGAGAGTATCAAGTTATCGCAACACATTCCCATGTTCAAATGTTACTTATTTCAGTAAACATGTCACATCTGAACATTAAAAAGTATGGGTTGTTTCTTGAAACCTGTTCATTTTAATGAGTCTTTATTGCAAATGATAAATGTTTCCTGTACATCTGTCAGTTCTTAGCAGATGAGGGCTTGTGTTATTTTGTCAGTCTGGTATTGTCATCAGCATTTTCCTCACTTGTAAACTTAGAGACGATGGATGGATGGATGGATGGATGGTGTTATACAGCCTATCAGCCTTTGTAGGCTATGTAAGGCCATTGAGAATGAAAAACATTTTTAAAAAGTTTAGAGTAAGCAAAAATCTAGTCACGATGTCCCTAGTTATTCGCCTCTTACGAATCGCGTAGGGAGACGCGGTGGGTCAATTCTTACCCCGAACCCACAGGGGGAACAAAGAGATGAACATAAGCATTCTTGTCACTGGACCATGCTGTTTGACAGGTCAAGAAGGACCACACAAAGCAGTCTTCATAGACCGATGCAAAAACTACCTGGCTGCCATACAAACCTCCACGTTGCCCAAGGAATTTGTTAGACTTCACTGTAAGTAAAAGTTATGTCCAGAATATAGACTGCACAAGAGTAAAAGTTGTCTGTAGACTGCACTGTAAGTAAAAGTTGTTTCTAGGTTAATCCTTCTTCCTTTGATTTTTATGAAGAGAGATGTAAAGAGATACTAATAAATTTGCGTTAATTATTACAGAGTCTGTTGTGAATGCTAGTTGTACACATGGCTGTGGTGACAAGTTGAATCACTCACTCACAGGCTTCAGAAATATGAATTTCTGACTAGATTTAATCCTTGGTCACTCAGAATATTCACTTTCACTTATGAAATGGATTAAACCAGTCAGTTTCAAAGCAAGTGCCAGATTTTCTGCCGATGTCCTTTTGGTCGTTCTTTCCTCATCGCAAGATGATGGCACTGATGCACCTTGTGTAACTTGCTTGCAGACAAGTATGGCATCAGCACCACATTGAAACATCAGACTCTGCTGGATGAACTGGTGTTCTGGATGATGAAGTACGAGTTTCCGGAGCGCATTGTCACGCTGCTGTTGGGGCTTCTGCCAGACAATGACTTCAAGGTAAGCGATGAATTATGGACCCTGATGACTTCTCCTCCTTTTAAACACTTAGTACCTGTATTTGAACAAAAGTGTATGGAGATGGATGTAGGTATCATGTTGAATAAAAACTTTTGCTTCATCATGATAGATTGATACAGTCACCAACACCTGTCACAGTTGTGCCTGATGCCTTCACATGTACGATCAAATATGATAAAAGTGAAGGAAAAAAGGAAAGACAAGACAATTTTAAAAAACCACAGTCTCAATGATATCTCCCTTTGGGATGGTTAGGTGAAAAATTGTTGCACTGCCAACCTGATAAACAGTCAAGATGGAATGCATAAAACTTACTAGCAAAGGAATCCTTATGAAGTTGTCAAAATCCAGGTATACATGCCAAAACTGTAGGAAGCATGCATGCCTGATTTTTTTCTTAAATACTTTTTTTATCTCGAGGTACCAGTTGGCATTAATTGATGGATGGATGGATGGATAGTGTTTACAGCCATTAAGCATGAAAATCACTAGAACAGTTTAGAGTAAACGTAATATCAAGTCACGGCGTCCCTAGTTATTCACCTCTTACGAATCGCGTAGGGAGACGCAGAGGGTCAATTCTTACCCTGAACCCACAGGGGGAGCCAATAATTGACAATGATTTTACATGGAAACATTCACAGGCACCCATCATTCTAATTTTCCTGATCATATTATCACATTAAAGTTAAGCTTTAGAATAGGCATGATAATAAACAGTTTGGTGAGTGCACAATTCAAGGCATGCTGCCTTCTTTTCAATGTCTTTCCATGCAGTGCTTCATATCATTGTGCATTATACTTTTACCCATTTACAGGAAGCTTTTGTACATGCATTCATCATGCATTATACCCGCATCTCCGTGGTGTTGGTCAACGCACTGGAGCGCCCCAAAGTGGCCAACCGAGTCCTGCACATCAGTGTGCAGCTTTTCAGCAATGAGAGTCTTTCCTGTCAGATGGCAGACAAGTGCCGTCTGCTGTACATTGTGGTCATCGCACTATACTATATGGTTCAGACTTGCAAGATTCACTGCACGATGGAAAGTAAGTACATTTGAAGTTGTGGACTTTTTCTTGCATGAAAATTGGGTCCTTACCCTTTCATTGTCACAGGCTGGCTAACCTATCGCAACTGATTGAAAGATTTCAGCCATACTGCTGCATTTCCCCTTTGCTTTCATTCTTATACAGCTCCTTTCCACCAATGAAGGTATGGCTGGCTGTGGAGTTCAGCTACTCAAAGTCATTGATCTAATTTTAACAGCTATGTGAGGAACGGTGGGTAACTCTGCCTCAAGTTCATGAAGTGATTGCAAAATTTTGAACACTGATCTGGGCATTTTTGTCAAAAAGTAACTTTAGGTCTCTGTGTCTGACCCCGTCTTTTTGTCTCACTCTCTCCGTCACTGCTACTACCATTGTTTCTTTCTCAAAGTCTCTGTCTGCCCGTGTGTGTGTGTATGTGTGTGTGTGTGTGTGTGTATGTGCGTGTGCATGTATGCATGTGTCTGTGTGTGTGTGTGTGTGTGTGTGTGTGTACATGGTGCTTGCATGCGTGCGTTTGTGTATGTGGGCGTGTATGTGTTTGCAAGTGCATGTGTGGGCGTGTGCGTGATTGTGTGTGCGTGTGTGTGCGTGTGTGTGTGTGAGCAAGTGTTTGAGTGAGTGACATAGTTTGAGAGTTTGATCTTTAACGATCAATGACCTCTTACATAGCCTACAATGGGTGACTGGCTGGAAAACCTCATCAGTCCAATTCACTGTTACATGTTTGACATCTTTGTATTCTTCAGCAGAACCTGAGCGGCAACCCCACTCTGGCAACTACCACTATGTGGTAGACTGTGCATCTGATGTGATGAAAGATCACTGCTATTGGCCCATCATCTCTGACGTCATCAACCTCTTGCAGCACCGCATGGTGGCACTGAAGTTCATGACCGACCACAACATGGTCAACTTGTGGATGGAGCTTCTCTCCTTCCTTCAGGGTGAGCTCTCCTGAGGTCTGGGACCCGCAGTGATGGGAAAGAAACAAATGATGATGCATTTATTAAGTGCAAGCAGCCATGGTTTTGAAAGTTATTCCATTCTTTGACACAGGAATTAGACTTCACCAATCAGCCTTTGTAGGCTATGTAAGGCCATTGAGCACAAAAATCACAATGTCCCTATTTATTTGCCTCTTACAGACCTGCCTACTCTCCCAATATAGGCCTGTTTCTTCCGACCTCCCAATTCGGCTTTGAATTCTCATGATTTTGATCAATGAAACCTACAAAAAAATAAAAATGTGAAGTTATTCCGTGTTATACATGTTTCAGGCTTTTAGACGCGTAGGCTGAGTACGCCTTCCGGTGCCGCCAAACGTCTTTGCTTCGGCTGTTGTGATTGGTTTACTCGGATACAGTGTTCAATCGCTAACCTTGATAGACTGCGTGCTCGGCTCGGCTGTGGTCGCGACGCTCTGTTCATCGCGTTTGCAATGGCGGGTAAAAAGGAAGGGACACGTTTGCATGAAACGGACGAGGATGAAATTGAATCGACATCTACAGCACCAAAGAAGATGCAGAAGAAAGTGAAATACATGCAGAAATGGAAAGCTGAGTACCATACAATGTTCGAGAACTTGGAGAAGTCAGCGAAGGGCGCCTATTTCGCTCACTGTGGAATTTGCCACCGCGATTTCTCAATCTCTCACGGTGAAAAACACGAAGACCTGCCTATTCTATCGAAAAATTCGGGAGACTCCCGATTTAGGCCTGTTTCTTCCCACCAGGGCGTTGGCCCGGCCCCCGGCCCCCCCTCCCCCCCCCCCCCCCCCCCCCCCCCCCCGGACCCAGGCCTGTTTTTCGGAATCTCCCGAATTGGCCTTAGGGGGGGTAGGCAGGTCTGCTCTTACGAATCATGTAGGGAAACACAATGGGTCAATTCTCATCCCCAAGCCACAGTGGGACGGAAATTGAAGGAAAAATGACTTGCATTCTATTTTTGATGTTTGAAAGTATTTTATTTCTTGTCCCTGGGATAATCATGTTTGCCATGCTTGGAATTCTGCATGTGTTCGAGAGACTTAGTGTTAAGCCTGGCTTTGTCTTCCATTTCAGGGATGAACATCAATCAACGAGAGCTGGTGCAACACATACAGTTTGAACCGGACACCTACTATGCTGCCTTCTCTGCGGAGCTGGAGGTTTCTGCCTCCCCCCTCTGGTGCTTATTGGCCCACTGTCGCACGAAGGTCAGCACTGATGCAGTCTTTGGCCCTAGTGCTCACTTTTGTGTTACTCTGCTACTTTTATGTGCATCCTTAACATCTGCATGTATATGTTACAGTAAATTTATCAAACCAGTAAATTTGTAAATTTCCTGAAATTTTCTGTAAATTTGTAAAGTTACTGTTTCACTCAAGAAATTTACAAATTTACTAAAAATTTCATGAAATTTACATATTTACTGAAATTGACATCCAGGAAATTTACTAATTTACTGAAACATTGTCAGCTTATGCCATAAGCACACACACTATACACGTTTTGATTTACAGTGAAGTTGAACATTTTTGACTCACATGCGAAGCAAAAGTGAGTCTATGTACTCACCCGTTTCGTCCGTCCGGGTGTCTGTAAAAAAACTTTAACGTTGGATTTTTCTCGGAGACAATTAAGTCTATCAGCACCCAATTTGGCATGATGGTGTATGATGACAAGGCGTCAAAAAACATACATAGTGACTTGACCTTGCTTCAAGGTCAAGGTCACAGGGGCTGTAAATATTGTCTAAAAACAGCCATTTTTAACATTTTCCCAATTTTCTCTGAAGCTTTTGAGATTGGATACCTTACCTATATATGGTGTATAGGGCAAAGTAATCCCCATCTTTTGATACTAGTTTGATTGACCTTGCTTCAAGGTCAAGGTCACAGGAGCTCTTTAAAGTTGGATTGTATACATATTTTGAAGTGACCTTGACCCTGAACTATGGAAGATAACTCTTCCAAACTTCATAACATTGTAGTACACATGTTATACT
>JAWQFJ010002092.1:73297-78297 GCA_034096865.1 Theodoxus fluviatilis
TTGCTTCAAGGTCAAGGTCACAGGAGCTCTTTAAAGTTGGATTGTATACATATTTTGAAGTGACCTTGACCCTGAACTATGGAAGATAACTCTTCCAAACTTCATAACATTGTAGTACACATGTTATACTTTCATACTAGGTCACCTGTGTCGTCCATCCGGGCGTCCTGTCATCCGTAATAAAACTTTAACGTTGGATTTGTCTTGGAGACTATTAAGTCTATCAACACCCAATTTGGCATGATGGTGTAGGATGACAAGGCATCAAAAAACATACATAGTGACTTCACCTTGCTTCAAGGTCAAGGTCACAGGAGCTCTTTAAAGTTGGATTGTATACATATTTTGAAGTGACCTTGAGCCTGAACTATGGAAGATAACTCTTCCAAACTTCATAACATTGTAGTACACTCGTTATACTTTCATACTAGGTCACCCGTGCCGTCCGTCCAGGCATCCGGGCGTCCGGGCATCCTGTTGTCCGTAAAAAAACTATAACGTTGGATTTTTTTCGGAGACTATTAAGTCTATCAACACCCAATTTGGCATGATGGTGTATGATGACAAGGCATTAAAAAAAGTTACATAGTGACTTGACCTTGCTTCAAGGTCAAGGTCACAGGGGCCATAAATGTTGTATAAAAAGCCATTTTTCACATTTTCTCTGAAGTTTTTGAGATTGGATACCTGACCTATATATGGTATATAGGGCAAAGTAAGCCCTATCTTTTGATACCAGTTTGATTGACTTTGCTTCAAGGTCAAGGAGCTCTTCAAAGTTTTAATGTATACATATTTTGAAGTGACCTTGACCCATGGAAGATAACTGTTTCAAACTTAATAATTATGTGGGGCACATGTTATACTTTCATCATGAGACACATTTGGTCACATATCACCAAGGTCAAGGTCAATTTGACCCTTATGAAATATGACCAAAATGGGGTAGTGAACCACTAAAAGTGACCAAATATCATGGTAGAAAGTGCCAATAATCACCATCGTGCTTCCTATGTCTTGAATTAACAGCTTTGTGTTGGATGACCTTGACCTTGGGTCAAGGCCACATGTATTTTGGTAGGGAAAATGTGACCCCGCACCACCAAACCAGTCTTAAGGTGGATTTTATCATTTTTGAGATGTTTATATTTGTGAATTCTACAGAGTTTCCTGATTAATTTGACACCAAAACGAACCTGGTAGCTCAAAAATTGTGGAAGTTATAGCGATTTGAAGTTGAAAACTCAGTCGCGACATGTTTTGAGAAAACGGACCTCAAAGTTTTGCATGCAATCCTCACACATTCTCCTTAGCAACAGGGTCTTAGAATCATCCAATCATCTTGGTGTTTTGCACAGCAGAAGAGAAGGGGATTTCACACCTTTTCTGAAAAAATGGTTCACATAGTAGAGAGCATGCCAGTGCAAGTTACCCTGCCACCACCCCCACCCCCCTAAAGAAAAATCCACATCATTCTTTTTGACTCACATGCGAAGCAAAAGTGAGTCTATGTACTGAGCCGTGTCGTCCGTCCGTCCGTCCGGGCGTCCGTAAAAAACTTAAACGTTGGATTTTTCTCGGAGACTATTAAGTCTATCAACACCAAATGTGGCATGATGGTGTATGATGACAAGGCCTCAAAAAACATACATAGTGACTTGACCTTTCTTCAAGGTCAAGGTCACAGGAGCCATAAATGTGGTCTCAAAAACAGTCATTTTTCACATTTTCCCAATTTTCTCCCACGTTATTGAGAATGGCGACCTCAGCTACAAGTGGTATATAGGTCAAAGCAAGCCCTATCTATTGATAACCAGTTTGGTTGACCTTGCTTCAAGGTCAAGGTCACAGGAGCTCTTCAAAGTTGGATTGTATACATATTTTGAAGTGACCTTGACCCTGAGCTATGGCAGATAACTGTTTTCAAACTTAATAATTATGTGGGGCACATGTTATACTTTCATCATGAGACACATTTGTTTACATATCATCAAGGTCAAGGTCACTTTGACCCTTATGAATGTGACCAAAATGGGGTAGTGAACCACTAAAAGTGACTATATCTCATGGTAGAAAGTGCCAATAAGCACCATTGTGCTTCCTATGTCTTGAATTAACAGCTTTGTGTTGCATGACCTTGACCTTGGGTCAAGGTCACATGTATTTTGGTAGGAAAAATGTGTAAAGCATTTCTTTGTGTATGATGTCATTGGTAGGTTTAGTTGTTTGACCTTGACCTTGAAGGTCACCTGAAGGTCAAGGTCATATAAAGGTCAAGGTCAAGCATGTGAGTCGTATGGGCTTTGCCCTTCTTGTTTACTCAGCATATCAGTATTATCACTGCTGTCAGTGGAGAACTAGTTGTGTTTTTTTATCTGTTTTTCTTCAGTTACTGCTTTTAGTTCTAGTGTGACAGTAGCAGTACTTCCAAAGGACCTTGTTAGAAAATTATTTGCTTTTTTGACTCACATGCGAAGCAAAAGTGAGTCTATGTACTGAGCCGTGTCGTCCGTCCGTCCGGGCGTCCGGGCGTCCGGGCGTCCGTCCGGGCGTCCGTAAAAAACTTAAACGTTGGATTTTTCTCGGAGACTATTAAGTCTATCAACACCAAATGTGGCATGATGGTGTATGATGACAAGGCCTCAAAAAACATACATAGTGACTTGACCTTGCTTCAAGGTCAAGGTCACAGGAGCCATAAATGTGGTCTCAAAAACAGTCATTTTTCACATTTTCCCAATTTTCTCCCACGTTATTGAGAATGGCGACCTCAGCTACAAGTGGTATATAGGTCAAAGCAAGCCCTATCTTTTGATACCAGTTTGGTTGGCCTTGCTTCAAGGTCAAGGTCACAGGAGCTCTTCAAAGTTGGATTGTATACATATTTTGAAGTGACCTTGACCCTGAACTATGGAAGATAACTGTTTCAAACTTAATAATTATGTGGGGCACATGTTATACTTTCATCATGAGACACATTTGGTCACATATCATCAAGGTCAAGGTCACTTTGACCCTTATGAAATGTGACCAAAATGGGGTAGTGAACCACTAAAATTGACTATATCTCATGGTAGAAAGTGCCAATAAGCACCATTGTGCTTCCTATGTCTTGAATTAACAGCTTTGTGTTGCATGACCTTGGATGACCTTGACCTTGGGTCAAGGTCACATGTATTTTGGTAGGAAAAATGTTTAAAGCATTTCTTTGTGTATGATGTCATTGGTAGGTTTAGTTGTTTGGCCTTGACCTTGAAGGTCACCTGAAGGTCAAGGTCATATAAAGGTCAAGGTCAAGCATGTAAGTCGTATGGGCTTTGCCCTTCTTGTTTTATTTTTATTTTCTTAAGTTACATGCTGACACACTGAGATATGATTGGACATGTTTGCCACTTTACCACCAGCTTGTAAGATGATCTTTCCACAGTCTCTACCTCTCACCACCAACCACCGAAAAAGCAAAAACCGAAAATTGTGTTAGCCACTGGTGTTTTGTTTGCTGCCATTCTTTTCAAGAGCATTGCAATTGACAATGTATAATTACAACTAACCAGTATACATTTGGGCACAAAACTTATGAATCTAGCATGATACAGACATAATGGTCTTACAAATATGTATCATTATTTAGACGGCACTCGGAAGCAAGAAAAAGTTTCCAGGTATGAAAACCAATGTGAAATCGCAAAATAACCAAAGTTCTAACCGTGTGTCTCCTGCTGCTGCAGTCGGAACCTTGATTTGCTTGCAACCATTACCATTCGCCTTGCATGATCGAACTCGTGCACGGGCCAACAATCCCTCTTCTGCTGCATTATCGAAATCCATAGTGGCAAAACATTCCCCACCTTCGGCCATTTCTTCGACATTTACCAACGGTGCATCGATCTCCCCATCACTGTCAGTCTCCTCAATACGACAATAGTAGTCTCCGCCGCGTCAGATTCGGACTCAGAATCTGAAAGGAAATCGCTATCCGAACTGTCATCCTCGTGGGAACTGGACACAAAATACTCTGTGATCTGATCACTGAGTTCTCTTTGGTCAGCAGACGGCAGATTTCCTGCAGTACAAGAATTTAACAAAGTCGCAAGTCGCTTGTTGTTCGCCATGCTTCGAAGAAAATCGACAGCGGAAAAGTTTCAGCCAGTAGAAGTGGTCACGTGGCTGCTTTCAACCAATGAGGTGACAAGTACAAGACCTTGGAAACAAGCATAGCCGAGCATTCATAGCAAGATGCTTTCTGATTGGTTCCCACTCTAGGGTACTGGTCCCTGATTGGTTAGAATCAAATGAATGTGTACGGCACGTTTTAGCCTCGTGGCTTTCACTCACTGTGTCAAACAGAGAAAGGAAAGAAAGCGCGCGAAAGACCACATGATGACGATTAAGCCGATATATGATGTGTTGAGCTTCTGCAAGGGTTACGTGTTGTTTGGCAGGGTCAAAATTGGTCGATTTTGGCAAATAAAAATGCTCTAAATTATCACAATTATAACTTTAATTATTTTTTTAATGCACTTAAATACATTTTTAAGACATAATACTTATACCATTTTATAGATTTTTGTTTAGAGAATGCAATAAAACGAAAACCTCAATTTCGCCCAGGCAGACCCCCACCACCTTCAGAGCTGTGTTTCGATGATTGCGAGTTAAGACTGATTTCCAGAAATGGGTCACAAATGTGTAAAGCTTTTCTTAGTGTATGATGTCGTTTAGTTGTTTGACTTGACCTTGAAGGTCACCTGAAGGTCAAGTTCATGTAAAGGTCAAGGTCAAGCATGTGAGTTGTATGGGCTTTGCCCTTCTTGTTTAATTCATAAAAGCGATTTAAAACATCATTTTCCACGATCGATTATCCACATTTTATTTTATTCATTTTATTTATTCAATTTGATTATAAAAAAACATCATCTGCCACGAATTGAAAGTGCCTCGGTGAATTCATTTTCCCTGTTGGCGAGGTTAGCCATTCTGGTCTTGTCTTCCTTGGCAGC
>JAWQFJ010002092.1:83297-89223 GCA_034096865.1 Theodoxus fluviatilis
GCAAATATCCTTTCCAAAAGTATTTGGAATTTTCCCAAAAGGATGTGACAAGTTTTAGATATTGAAATAAAATCTAAGGAAACAAACATTTTAATTATGATATATGTAGTTTTTGAGCTGTACTTTTTTTAAAAGATAAAAACAATTTTTTTAACAGATGACCTACTTTTTTTTCATTGAGCAAAAGTGGTTTTTACTTATTTTCATGTATATCTTTAAATTGCCATGCATGAAAGTTTGAAAAGTAATTGCAGTAAAAAAATCATCTCTTTTACCCATGTCTCCCCTCTTCTTGCCTGAATTGTTATCAATGTTTATCATTTCAAAGTAATGGTACCTGCGTTGCAATTTTTTCTGGATAAGATTATTCTATTTTGCCCTTCTATACAAGTTTCCATTTGGATGAGCCAGTGAAAGCCAGGATTCTAAAATCTTCTTAGCAATCAAGACTAACAGATGATATTGTGGTACAGGATTGATCATGCGGCCCAGAGATGAGGGGTAAAGGGGTTTGCACCTCTGATATAGATGAAAAGTCACTTTATGAAACCAATATTTTCACAAGCTTTTTGTAAACAATTGTGGTTTTATGTGGGCAGGTGGAGCTGACAGTTGTGTGTTTTTGTGTGGACAGGACAGTTGTGGGCTTTTGTGTGGACAGGACAGTTGTGTGTTTTTGTGTGGACAGATGGAGCCGACAGTTATGTGTTTTTGTGTGGACAGATGGAGCTGACAGTTGTATTTTTGTATGGACAGATGGAGCTGACAGTTGTGTTTTTGTATGGACAGATGGAGCTGACAGTTATGTGTTTTTGTATGGACAGGTGGAGCTGACAGTTATGTGTTTTTGTATGGACAGATGGAGCTGACAGTTGTGTGTTTTTGTATGGACAGATGGAGCTGACAGTTATGTGTTTTTGTGTGGACAGGTGGAGCCGACAGTTGTGTTTTTGTGTGGACAGGTGGAGCTGACAGTTGTGTTTTTGTATGGACAGATGGAGCTGACAGTTATGTGTTTTTGTATGGACAGATGGAGCTGACAGTTGTATTTTTGAATGGACAGGTGGAGCTGACAGTTATGTGTTTTTGTATGGACAGATGGAGCTGACAGTTATGTGTTTTTGTATGGACAGATGGAGCTGACAGTTGTGTTTTTGTATGGACAGATGGAGCTGACAGTTATGTGTTTTTGTATGGACAGATGGAGCTGACAGTTGTGTTTTTGTATGGACAGATGGAGCTGACAGTTATGTGTTTTTGAATGGACAGATGGAGCTGACAGTTGTGTGTTTTTGTATGGACAGATGGAGCTGACAGTTATGTGTTTTTGTACGGACAGATGGAGCTGACAGTTATGTGTTTTTGTATGGACAGATGGAGCTGACAGTTGTGTTTTTGTATGGACAGATGGAGCTGACAGTTATGTTTTTGTATGGACAGATGGAGCTGACAGTTGTGTTTTTGTATGGACAAATGGAGCTGACAGTTATGTGTTTTTGTATGGACAGATGGAGCTGACAGTTGTGTTTTTGTATGGACAGGTGGAGCCGACAGTTGTGTGTTTTTGTATGGACAGGTGGAGCTCACAGTTGTGTGTTTTTGTATGGACAGATGGAGCTGACAGTTATGTGTTTTTGTATGGACAGATGGAGCTGACAGTTGTGTGTTTTTGTATGGACAGATGGAGCTGACAGTTATGTGTTTTTGTATGGACAGATGGAGCTGACAGTTATGTGTTTTTGTATGGACAGATGGAGCTGACAGTTCTGTTTTTGTATGGACAGGTGGAGCCGACAGTTATGTGTTTTTGTATGGACAGATGGAGCTGACAGTTGTGTTTTTGTATGGACAGATGGAGCTGACAGTTATGTGTTTTTGTATGGACAGATGGAGCTGACAGTTGTGTGTTTTTGTATGGACAGATGGAGCTGACAGTTATGTGTTTTTGTATGGACAGATGGAGCTGACAGTTATGTGTTTTTGTATGGACAGATGGAGCTGACAGTTGTGTGTTTTTGTATGGACAGATGGAGCTGACAGTTATGTGTTTTTGTGTGGACAGGTGGAGCCGACAGTTGTGTTTTTGTGTGGACAGGTGGAGCTGACAGTTGTGTTTTTGTATGGACAGATGGAGCTGACAGTTATGTGTTTTTGTATGGACAGATGGAGCTGACAGTTGTATTTTGATGGACAGTGGAGCTGACAGTTGTGTTTTTGTATGGACAGATGGAGCTGACAGTTATGTGTTTTTGTATGGACAGATGGAGCTGACAGTTATGTGTTTTTGTATGGACAGATGGAGCTGACAGTTTGTGTTTTTGTATGGCCAGGTGGAGCTGACAGTTGTGTGTTTTTGTGTGGACAGGTGGAGCTGACAGTTGTGTTTTTGTGTGGACAGGTGGAGCTGACAGTTGTGTTTTTGTATGGACAGATGGAGCTGACAGTTATGTGTTTTTGTATGGACAGATGGAGCTGACAGTTGTGTTTTTGTATGGACAGGTGGAGCTGACAGTTATGTGTTTTTGTATGGACAGATGGAGCTGACAGTTATGTGTTTTTGTATGGACAGATGGAGCCTGACAGTTGTGTTTTTGTATGGACAGATGGAGCTGACAGTTATGTGTTTTTGTATGGACAGATGGAGCTGACAGTTGTGTTTTTGTATGGACAGATGGAGCTGACAGTTATGTGTTTTTGTATGGACAGGTGGAGCTGACAGTTGTGTTTTTGTATGGACAGTGGAGCTGACAGTTATGTGTTTTTGTATGGACAGATGGAGCTGACAGTTGTGTTTTTGTATGGACAGATGGAGCTGACAGTTATGTGTTTTGTATGGACAGATGGAGCTGACAGTTTGTGTTTTTGTATGGACAGATGGAGCTGACAGTTATGTGTTTTTGTATGGACAGATGGAGCTGACAGTTTGTGTTTTTGTATGGACAGTGGAGCTGACAGTTATGTGTTTTTGTATGGACAGGTTGTGTTTTTGTGTGGACAGGTGGAGCCGACAGTTGTGTTTTTGTGTGGACAGGTGGAGCTGACAGTTGTGTTTTTGTATGGACAGATGGAGCTGACAGTTATGTGTTTTTGTATGGACAGATGGAGCTGACAGTTGTATTTTTGATGGACAGGTGGAGCTGACAGTTATGTGTTTTTGTATGGACAGATGGAGCTGACAGTTATGTGTTTTTTGTATGGACAGATGGAGCTGACAGTTGTGTTTTTGTATGGACAGATGGAGCTGACAGTTATGTGTTTTTGTATGGGCAGGTGGAGCCGACAGTTGTGTTTTTGTGTGGACAGGTGGAGCTGACAGTTGTGTTTTTGTGTGGACAGGTGGAGCTGACAGTTGTGTTTTTGTATGGACAGATGGAGCTGACAGTTATGTGTTTTTGTATGGACAGATGGAGCTGACAGTTGTTTGTTTTTGTATGGACAGGTGGAGCCGACAGTTGTGTGTTTTTGTATGGTCAGGTGGAGCTGACAGTTGTGTTTTTGTGTGGACAGATGGAGCCGACAGTTATGTGTTTTTGTGTGGACAGGTGGAGCTGACAGTTGTGTTTTTGTATGGACAGATGGAGCTGACAGTTATGTGTTTTTGTATGGACAGATGGAGCTGACAGTTGTGTTTTTGTATGGACAGGTGGAGCTGACAGTTCTGTTTTTGTATGGACAGGTGGAGCCGACAGTTATGTGTTTTTGTATGGACAGATGGAGCTGACAGTTGTGTTTTTGTATGGACAGATGGAGCTGACAGTTATGTGTTTTTGTATGGACAGATGGAGCTGACAGTTGTGTGTTTTTGTATGGACAGATGGAGCTGACAGTTATGTGTTTTTGTATGGACAGATGGAGCTGACAGTTCTGTGTTTTTGTATGGACAGATGGAGCTGACAGTTGTGTGTTTTTGTATGGACAGATGGAGCTGACAGTTATGTGTTTTTGTGTGGACAGGTGGAGCCGACAGTTGTGTTTTTGTGTGGACAGGTGGAGCTGACAGTTGTATTTTTGAATGGACAGGTGGAGCTGACAGTTATGTGTTTTTGTATGGACAGATGGAGCTGACAGTTGTATTTTTGAATGGACAGGTGGAGCTGACAGTTATGTGTTTTTGTATGGACAGATGGAGCTGACAGTTATGTGTTTTTGTATGGACAGATGGAGCTGACAGTTGTGTTTTGTATGGACAGATGGAGCTGACAGTTATGTGTTTTTGTATGGGCAGGTGGAGCCGACAGTTGTGTTTTTGTGTGGACAGGTGGAGCTGACAGTTGTGTTTTTGTGTGAACAGGTGGAGCTGACAGTTGTGTTTTTGTATGGACAGATGGAGCTGACAGTTGTTTGTTTTTGTATGGACAGGTGGAGCCGACAGTTGTGTGTTTTTGTATGGTCAGGTGGAGCTGACAGTTGTGTTTTTGTGTGGACAGATGGAGCCGACAGTTATGTGTTTTTGTGTGGACAGGTGGAGCTGACAGTTGTGTTTTTATATGGACAGATGGAGCTGACAGTTATGTGTTTTTGTGTGGACAGGTGGAGCCGACAGTTGTGTTTTTGTGTGGGCAGGTGAAGCTGACAGTTGTGTTTTTGTATGGACCGATGGAGCTGACAGTTATGTGTTTTTGTATGGACAGATGGAGCTGACAGTTGTATTTTTGTATGGACAGGTGGAGCTGACAGTTATGTGTTTTTGTATGGACAGATGGAGCTGACAGTTATGTGTTTTTGTATGGACAGATGGAGCTGACAGTTGTGTTTTTGTATAGACAGATGGAGCTGACAGTTATGTGTTTTTGTATGGACAGGTGGAGCCGACAGTTGTGTTATTGTGTGGACAGGTGGAGCTGACAGTTGTGTTTTTGTATGGACAGATGGAGCTGACAGTTATGTGTTTTTGTATGGACAGATGGAGCTGACAGTTATGTGTTTTTGTATGGACAGATGGAGCTGACAGTTGTGTGTTTTTGTATGGACAGATGGAGCTGACAGTTATGTGCTTTTGTATGGCAGATGGAGCCGACAGTTGTGTGTTTTTGTATGGACAGATGGAGCTGACAGGTGTGTTTTTGTGTGGACAGGTGGAGCTGACAGTTATGTGTTTTTTGTATGGACAGGTGGAGCCGACAGTTGTGTGTTTTTGTGTGGACAGGTGGAGCTGACAGTTATGTGTATTTATGCAGACAGATGGAGCTGACAGTTATATTTTTTGTGTGTTGACAGATAGAGCTGACAGTTATGTGATTTTATGTGGACAGGTGGAGCTGACAGTTGTGTGTTTTTGTGTGGACAGGTGGAGCTGACAGTTGTGTTTTTATGTGGACAGGTGTAGCTGACAGTTGTGTGTTTTTGTGTGGACAGGTGGAGCCGACAGTTGTGTTTTTGTGTGGACAGGTGGAGCTGACAGTTGTGTGTTTTTGTATGGACAGATGGAGCTGACAGTTGTGTGTTTTTGTATGAACAGGTGGAGCTGACAGTTGTGTGTTTTTGTGTGGACAGGTGGAGCTGACAGTTATGTGTTTTTATGCATTCAGATGGAGCTGACAGTTATATTTTGTATGTGTGGACAGATAGAGCTGACAGTTGTGTGATTTTATGTGGACAGGTGGAGCTGACAGTTGTGTGTTTTTGTGTGGACAGGTGGAGCTGACAGTTATGTTTTTGTGTGGACAGGTGGAACTGACAGTTATGTTTTTGTGTGGACAGATGGAGCTGACAGTTCTGTTTTTGTGTGGACAGGTGGAGCTGACAGTTGTGTTTTGTGTGGACAGGTGGAGCTGACAGTTGTGTGTTTTTATGTGGACAGGTGGAGCTGACAGTTATGTTTTTGTGTGGACAGGTGGAGCTGACAGTTATGTTTTTGTGTGGACAGATGGAGCTGACAGTTGTGTGTTTTTGTGTGGATAGGTTGGACTGACAGAAATCCTGTCGG
>JAWQFJ010002093.1:0-10000 GCA_034096865.1 Theodoxus fluviatilis
GCATTGTCCTGGAACCTTCCATTTTTGTGCTTAGTGGCCTTGCATAGCCTACAAAAGCTCTTAGATCGTAAAACTCCATTCATCATTGTCGTAGGTCCTGTGTGCCTGAGTGGGATGATAGGACTTGTAGCACATTTGAGGCAGCAAGAAAGAAAATCAAAATGCACAGCAAATTTAGGCATTTCCGTTGAGTTCCAGGAGAGGGCAATAGACTTGCAAAAGAATGTACTGAATCGCTTCCACTGCAGCAGTCACATACATACTGTCAATGGAGGAGCCTCTGGGGAAATCTCCGCCTGCCGAGGCTGAGTCTAGAGGTGACACCTCCAGACTCCCATCCTCCGTCTCAGATTCGGATCCAAACACAGAGTCGTCCCCTGGGGTTGTCTCTTGTTCTCCAAGGTAAACCTGTATGCGTCCTGTCTCCGCCATCCCTCGGCTGTGGATAAAAATGGTTGTTTGTTGTCAACAGCCTTTCTAAGGTAAACCTGTATGCGTCCTGTCTCTGCCATCCCTCGGCTGTGGATAAAAATGGTTGTTTGTTGTCAACAGCCTTTCTAAGGTAAACCTGTATGCGTCCTGTCTCCGCCATCTCTCAGCTGTGGATAAAAATGGTTCTCCCTCAAGGTAAATTGTATGCGTCCTGCCTCTGCCATCCCTCGGCTGTGGATAAAAATGGTTGTCCCTCAAGGTAAACCTGTATGCGTCCTGTCTCCGCCATCCCTCGGCTGTGGATAAAAATGGTTGTCCCTCAAGGTAATCCTGTATGCGTCCTGTCTCCGCCATCCCTCGGCTGTGGATAAAAATGGTTGTCCTCAAGGTAAACCTGTATGCGTCCTGTCTCCGCCATCCCTCAGCTGAGGATAAAAATGGTTGTTTGTTGTCAACAGCCTTTCTAAGGTAAACCTGTATGCGTCCTGTCTCCGCCATCCCTCGGCTGTGGATAAAAATGGTTGGTTGTTGTCAACAGCCTTTCTGTCCCGCTTTACCTCTCCTCATGCATCCAGAGATATCGAAGGGATAAAATAATGTAAGTATAGTGTAAATCATGCAATAAGCAATGTTCAATCATGACACACATTTTGTTTCATTTAATTATCCATCAAAAATGTGGTAAATGATTAATTGGAGACAAGTTGAAACACCCAAGGCCCCTGATTCGTGTTATAAAAACCACAAGGGATACAAAAGGATGCTGGAAACATACACAAACACACACATACATACACACACAGAGTTACACATTTACACACACACGTGCACACGCGCGCGCGCGCGCGCACACACACAGACACACACAGACACAAACGCAGATACAGATACACACATATAAACACAAACACACAGACACAAACACAAACACAGACACACGCACACACACACAGACACACACACACACATACAGAAACACATAAACAGACACACACACACACAGACAGAAAGACACACACACACACACACACACACACACAGACAGACACACACACACACAGACACACACAGACACAGACACAGACACAAACACATAAACAGACACACACACACACACACACACAGACAGACAGACACACACACATACACACACACACACACACACAGACACAAACACATAAACAGACACAGACACACACACACACACACACACAGACACACACAGACACACACACAGAGACACAAACGCATAAATAGACACAGACACGAGCGCGCGCACACACACACACGCGCGCGCGCGCGCACACACACACACACACACAAACACACACGCACACACATAAACAGACACACGTGCACACACACACACACACACACAGATACACACATATAAACACAAACACACAGACACAAACACAAACACAAACACACAGACACATGCACACATGCACACACACACACACACACACACACACACACACACACACATAAACAGACACACACACACACACACACACACACACACACACACACACACACACACATAAACAGACACACGCGCGCACACACACACACACACACACACACACACAGACAAACAGACACACACACACACACACACATAAACAGACACACGCGCGCACACACACACACACACACATAAAAAGACACACACACATACACACATAAACACACACACACACACACACACACAGAGGCAGACGACAACCTTGTATCACTAAAGAAGCTATCAGAGGTAAAATGATCAATAAAGCAAAATATAACTAACACACCTACAGTTTCAAAGAAGCCATTTTACTGTAATCCAAATGCAGCTCTATCCCAGGCTTTCAAATTAAGTCAAATCAATTAAAAACCTTATACTGAGGCTAACAGTATTTGTTGACCAAAGACGCAGAGAAATAGTAGATCTACCCACCGCATTTACGTTATACCAGATTATTGAAACTCTAATCACTAATGAAATATCACATTTTGAATGAGGGTATTAGGCAAGTTTACCTCATTGATGGTCCTATTTCTGCCACCAAGTCTCAGATGGAAACTGATGTGACACTGTTGTCTATGTGTAAAAATAACCATCATGCATAGGTGAAATGCATGCATTATGCGTTGATGATCGTGTATGTGTGCTGTGTGAGTGCGGTTGTTGATGTGCATGCCTGTCTCTTGTTGGTCTTACCTGTGATTGTGTTGTGATGCAGGATGAAGAACATGATGGGGGGGGAGGGGGTGGGTGGGGGGGGGGGGGGGAGCTTGTACATGTGTTATGGTTGAAGATCGGGTATGTGTGATTGCGTGACGATGACTGTTTGATGTGCATGCTTGTGTCTTTTGTTCCTTCTGTGATTACTTGGTGCGGTGTAAAATGTTTCTCTATTAAATTGAATTGCCGATGATGTAGCGCTAAATGTGTCCTATCCAGGGCCGGATCAAAGTTTTTTGAGGGGGGGTGCTTAAAATTGTTTTAGGGTCTTCTCATCGAAGTGGCGAAGCCACGAGTGCGTGCCTGCGAAGCAGGCACGCCCCTCTAGGGGGGTCCGGGGGCATGCCCCCCCGGAAAATTTTGAGAAAAATGGTGCAAATCTGTGCAATCTGGCAGTGCGGTCATTTCCAAGAGTTTTTGTTTGGTCACAGATTCTTCCTGTCTCTGCCCGGGTTTGATTTGTCTGTGCGAGTAGCAACAGGAAGGCATCTTAATTATAGCAGCACCCCCCCCCCCCTCCCTCCCCAGCTACCTTGGCTGCCAAGTAGAGTGTGCTTATACCAAGTGGAGAGTAGTACAGCATCTGGGCCCAGCATCTTTTAGCCCCCCCCCCCCCCCCTCCTTCCCAAGCTTTTTACTAACTATACTGTCTCTGCTACCAAGCAAAGTGTGCCGATATCCGATGAGGTGGGAAGTAGATCAACATATTTGAGCAACCACCCCCCCCCCTCCCTCCTTCCCCCAACTCCCGGCTGCCACGGAGGTTTTTTTTTTTTTTTTTTTTTTTTTGGGGGGGGGGGGGTGCTCGAGCACCCCCAGCACCCCCCCTAGATCCGGCCCTGCTATCTTATAGTGTCTTTCTGTTTACTATTTCTGATGCGCGTGTTCAGTATGTATATTTACTTGAAGTAACATAGTGTTATTACATTTGTTAGAGTAATAAAGTATGATACAATTGCATGCTATCTTATTTTATGGCTTATGAGTATGATTAGTGTGTGGACTCTATAACTTGAGCGCTGTGATTGAGTTAATTAATGTTGAACTTCTTGTGCGTTTCTGTTTTTGTATGTATGTATTATGTTTTTTCCACCGACAAAACGAATTTCCTTGTACAATGAGGACAAAAAAGTATCTTGTATCTTCTATCTTGTATCTAATGGCATTAGTCTCATTCGTTGTCAATAATCACGGACACTAAAATCACAACAAAGGAATTACAGACAAATCGTTATCAAAAGTTTGTTCCGAATTACAAAAATCATGTCTCTGCACAAAAAAGATCAATAAAAGATCTTAATACGTAAGGACCACCGTGATAATGAAACTAGAGTTGCACCTGGAACCAGTGCGAAGTTGCAATGCAATGAGAAACAGCCTGACATGAGGAATTTCATAAACCCCAAATAGATTTTACTTGCGTTTGACAGACTGTTTCTCTGGTTGGTGATGTTTTGAGAAACTTGGATCTTGCGTTTGCGCAAGAAAAAGGGAAATCGTCAACGCGAGCAGCGAGTTGACGAACACACTTCCGACTCAGCCGTCAGGGGCAGACCACTCTATCAGCCCAAGAATTATCTTCTCCTGAAACGCAGCAATCAAAACTCACGCACGCACGTGCGCGCGCGCACACACAACTCGCAAGCACACAGGCATATACATGCACGAGCACACAATCACACATGTACACACACAAGCACACAAACATGCGTGCAAGCAAAAATGGAAGCAGGGGCCGAACTTTTTACAGAGATTTCAAGAAGGGATGGTGTGTAGAGCAATATCTGTATGACATAGACAAAACAAAATCAGGGATGTATTTATTAAATTCCGAATGGGTATTTCTGAGCTGTACATCCATAAATGGAGATACGTTCCCGATGCAGTAGTAATGTTGTGTCCTCTGTGTAGAGAAGAATTTGAAACTGAAACACTTTTTTTCCTCAGATGTCATGCATTGTACGATTTGAGAGAACATTATATTCTGAAATTCATAGACGTAATTTGCGTCAACCCAACCGAATCCATCATGTCATCAAAGCAAAAGTATTCAATAAGATCGACAAGCATTTATTTGTATAAAGCATTTATGCGCAGAAGGGAAGCGATAGATTTGCCTGAACAGAATATTTTCTAC
Source organism: Theodoxus fluviatilis (assembly GCA_034096865.1). Classification (NCBI taxonomy): domain Eukaryota; kingdom Metazoa; phylum Mollusca; class Gastropoda; order Cycloneritida; family Neritidae; genus Theodoxus; species Theodoxus fluviatilis. The sequence continues at coordinate 4,797 of JAWQFJ010002093.1, forward strand.
ATAGAGTAGATTGCAATTTAACCTGCCGAAGGAGAGAGTATCAGATGGATGAATAGAAAGGATGGATAGATGGATGCATGATGAATTAATGTGTGTACGGATGGATGGAGGGAGGGATGGCGGGATGAATGGATGGATGAGTGCGTTCCATCCTCTGGTACTCTCCTTACCGTATACCACTCGCAAATTATTCTATTAGACCTACCTTCAGCATGTTTTATACCGAGTGAAAATCGGTGACAGGCAACTGACGTATTCTTGTCTTCTTTGAAAGTCTGTTTCTCACCATCAATACGCCCGCAGTTCGAAAGGAGCTGCCCGAAAAGTTGGTTCTGAGGTAACCACTTAAGTAGCAAGAAATAATCCAGAATTCTCCCGTTCCAGGGATTGAGCCGTGGCACTGCGCCTCACACATAATCAAACGCCAATTGAATTAATACTTGCTATTTCCCAATCGGCGGCCTTACTCTGTGCCCCTATTTTGTGTTGCAATCCTGTGTTCGCGTGAATGAGTATGAATGTACAAGGTGGACATCTATGATGCACCTTCCCCGCTGTCTGACTGTGAGGGTGTTGGTTCCACGTCTATGACGTGCCAAAAACCAAATAATCGTCATCAAAGGAGCTTCCTCGACCTTCCATCATGTTTACTTTTTATATCACCAGCTCCTGTCAGCCTCATATCCAGTGTCTCCTTTCCTACATGAGTACTTTGTCAGCTCCTCAACCTCTACTCGCCTATTGAAACTGTCTTTTGACAGGCGGATTTAGGCGAGCAAGCTTTGGTGTTTGAATATGTGCGAGGCGCAGTGCCGTGGTTAAATCTTCGGGACGGGAGAACTCTGGATTCCTTCTTGTTATTTCCCTATGGGCAGCTACCCTGGGTCACTATAGTGTTGTAACACTTTGTGCGCGTGAATGAGTACGAATGTATCAGGTGAACATCTATGATGCACCTTCTCCCCTCTGTGTGAGTACGAATGTATCAGGTGAACATCTATGATGCACCTTCTCCCCTCTGTGTGAGTACGAATGTATCAGGTGAACATCTATGATGCACCTTCTCCCCTCTGTGTGAGTACGAATGTATCAGGTGAACATCTATGATGCACCTTCTCCCCTCTGTGTGAGTACGAATGTATCAGGTGAACATTTATGATGCACCTTCTCCCCTCTGTGTGAGTACGAATGTATCAGGTGAACATTTATGATGCACCTTCTCCCCTCTGTGTGAGTACGAATGTATCAGGTGAACATTTATGATGCACCTTCTCCCGTCTGTGTGAGTACGAATGTATCAGGTGAACATTTATGATGCACCTTCTCCCCTGTGTGTGAGTACGAATGTATCAGGTGAACATTTATGATGCACCTTCTCCCCTCTGTGTGAGTACGAATGTATCAGGTGAACATTTATGATGCACCTTCTCCCCTCTGTGTGAGTACGAATGTATCAGGTGAACATTTATAATGCACCTTCTCCCCTCTGTGTGAGTACGAATGTATCAGGTGAACATCTATGATGCACCTTCTCCCATCTGTGACTGTGAGAGTGTTGGTTCAACGGCTATGACGTGCCAAAAAACAAAAAATCGTCCTAGAAGAAGCTTTCTCAACCTTCCATCATGTTTACTTTATTTACCACTTCAGCCTTCTCAAACGACCGGCATGGCTCCAGACTCTGCTGTCAGGTTTCTTTGTGAGAAAATCCTCTTGCCAGAAGAAAGGGTCATGGTGAAATGTTTATTTTTCTGTTGGATTGGATTAGTGTAGAGGTGTTGCTTGCGGGTTTGACAAGGGAATTGGCGACCAGTTGAATGCAACACGTATTGGACTTGTTCTTTCTGATGTGAATTGAAAGCCTGACTGGATGTTAATGATCTGATCCTAAACAGAAACCTCAGATAATGTGTTTGACTCTGTAACAGATGGACCACTGGTGACTAGAGATAATGCAAACAAAACAAGGAAGTGGTAAATAAATAGAAACGCTTTAATTACCCGACATGACACTTGCAAATTTTCGACTCAAGACTATCCTTCAGGTACAGGGATAAAAAGGACTGAAAGACGAAAAGGATTTGAAAGTACAGCCAAGCTGCAAAGGGAAACACGAAAGGCGTTCATGGCAAGTGTGTGCTTGTGCATGTGTTTAGAAGCCGAATGCGAAAGAATGCTTAAGAAAAGTCACCAAGTCAGCACAGCACAGTTGCGTAAGGCGTGGGAGTGGGCCTTAACGCGCACCGGTGAGGATCGTGCCACAAAAGTTGCAATTATGCGTGAATATCTCAAGAAACAGCCATAGGGGTTTTTACGCAGAATGTGTGTTTAGAGAAAACACTCATAAATCAAACTGAAACAACTAAGAAAAGACTAAAGGACTGTCAAAAGGGCTTTAATATGCTTTCATATTGATGGTATATCCAACACATTACAAATTACTCTCTGTGGCTGAGTTGCCAGAGTAGATCCCCATTGCACAGCAGCCAGGGTTTCCAGTTGCCAGAGTAGATCCCCATTGCACAGCAGCCAGGGGTTCCAGCTGCTGAGGGGGCATCGAGCACTTCTGACGGTAAGCTGCGTCCTGTTTGTGTCACTTTCAATCTCTGCTTGCAGGACATTCAGTCTTGAGGTGGAGGGATCATATAATTGAAAATGACAGCCCAGAAAATACCATCAACTCAAAACTCAAAAACTCAGGAATGAAATGCTCTATTTATTACTAACAAATATTACACTGGTACCAACAAATATCCAAATGTCTGTCCATGACTGAGTGCATAATACATGTATCAAAACTGCATTAGAAGTGCAGACTTTTTCAATCTTGTTTTATCGATCAACCGATAAACTCTAAATGAATCAGGAAGACTTTTGAATAAGTCATTACTAAACACCACAGCACTAAAATAATACATGGAAAAAAAGGAAAAAATTCTGCATCAAAATTATGCAATATTACATTGTCTTTACAATGAAAAAATTCTATATTTAGACAAACTCCATCCCGGCTTTTAGCCAAAACTGATATAATATGCTTTCCTTAAAACAAGTGAGAACGAGTTAAAAAAAAATATATATAAGGCAATATACACAAAGTGATCATCCTCAAAGGAAACAAGAAGGGCAAAGCCCATACGACTCACATGATTGACCTTGACCATTAAATGACCTTGACCTTCAGGTGACCTTCAAGGTCAAGGTCAAACAACTAAACCTAGCAATGACATCATACACTAAGAAATGCTTTACACATTTTTCGTACCAAAATACACGTGGCCTTGACCCAAGGTCAAGGTCATCCAAGGTCATGCAACACAAAGCTGTTAATTCAAGACATAGGAAGCACAATGGTGCTTATTGGCACTTTCTACCATGAGATATGGTCACTTATAGTGGTTCACTACCCCATTTTGGTCACATTTCATAAGGGTCAAAGTGACCTTGACTTTGATGATATGTGACCAAATGTGTCTCATGATGAAAGTATAACATGTGTCCCACATAATTATTAAGTTTGAAACAGTTATCTTCCATAGTTCAGGGTCAAGGTCACTTCAAAATATGTATACAATCCAACTTTAAAGAGCTCCTGTGACCTTGACCTTGAAGCAAGGTCAATCAAACTGGTATCAAAAGATAGGGATTACTTTGCCCTATATACCATATATAGGTCAGGTATCCAATCTCAAAAACTTCAGAGGAAATTGAGAAAATGTGAAAAATGGCTGTTTTTATACAACATTTATGGCCTCTGCGACCTTGACCTTGAAGCAAGGTCAAATCACTATGTATGTTTTTTGACGCCTTGTCATAATACACCATCATGCCAAATTGGGTGATGATAGACTTAATAGTCTCCAAGAAAAATCCAACGTTAAAGTTTTTTACGGACAACAGGACGCCCGGACGCCCGGATGCCTGGACGGACGACACGGGTGACCTAGTATGAAAGTATAACATGTGTACTACAACGTTATGAAGTTTGGAAGAGTTATCTTCCATAGTTCAGGGTCAAGGTCACTTCAAAATATGTATACAATCTAACTTTAAAGAGCTCCTGTGACATTGACATTGAAGCAAGGTCAATCAAACTTGTATCAAAAGATAGAGATTATTTTGCCCTATACACCATATATAGGTCAGGTATCCAATCTCAAAAACTTCAGAGAAAATTGGGAAAATGTGGAAAATGGCTGTTTTTTAGACAACATTCACGGCCTCTGCGACCTTGACCTTGAAGCAAGCCAAATCACTATGTATGTTTTTTGACGCCTTGTCATCATACACCATCATGCCAAATTGGGTGTTGATAGACTTAATAGTCTCCGAGAAAAATCCAAAGGTTTTCCCAGACGGCCGGATGCCCGGAACGGGTGAGTACATAGACTCGCTTTTGCTTTGCATGAGAGTCAAAAATTGTCTTGCTCCGTCCACTTCCTTACCATTTACTACCTAACATAATACACTTTTTGTCTCAGAGCAGACTTTTACGCGTAATCTGATATGTCTTCAATTGCAAGTCTGAATGGACAGAGAACGGACCACAGTGCTGTGCCTGAAGCCACCATTCCGCACTTCCAGTCTGTCAGCATGATCACAGTGTGACCCACTCTACAGAGGCTTACGGGCCAGTGGCTGTGGGGTCTTTGGATTGGAAGATGACGTCTTTGGTGAGTGTGTGGGTAATATGCGAAACACATTTCTTTTCGTGCCATGTTGGATTTGATGGTGCATAGGATTTAAACTCTCGTCCTTGCCTTCCTGCAGCTCTTGTCAGTAGTTCCACCAGAGAAACAGGCTCTGTTTCGTCCTGGGCGTCCGTGACTTCCTTATAAAAGCTCTGCACGAACCATGAGCCCTTCTCCCTGTTCAGAAAAGCGAAGTATCCTGAAAGCAGATTCATACAGATCATGAAAGACTGGAATAACTGCCGCAAGATGTGCACATGGCCACATCAGCATTGGTCAACATGTAAAAGGCATCATACTTCAATACGACTCTTTAAATACTGAATTCCAATTGGCTTCGTTGCATAATGAATGGATCTTGCCCAACCGATCAAAGAATACACCAATTATTGCACGCTGCCTGTTTCGAAATCTTTCCGAAATGGAATTAAAAGCATGCGACTGTTTCTGAGGATGCTTTTGTGTTGAAACAATTTAGTGGTGATGAGTAGGTGACAATCGTGACCACTGCAT
>JAWQFJ010002093.1:20000-35000 GCA_034096865.1 Theodoxus fluviatilis
GATGCCCTCACTTCCACTGTCTGAAAGTCAGAGCAGAAACCCAGGAATTCTTTGTGAGATGGTCCTGCAGACACTGACAAAGTAGGCTAAACAAACAATGGAGTGATCTCCCCTTTCTTAGGTACACGAATGAAGTTCATGCTCTTCATATGGCCATATCAGTTTGTACTTCGTGGCAACGGCAGAATGCGATGAAGTACGAAGGAAGGAGGACAGAAAGCTGCTGTGATATAGCGACTCATTCACTTATAGCGGTTACGTCACCAAAAAGACCACCCAAGTTAGCGCGTAGACGAAAATGTCACAGATTCATAGAGGCAGATTTCCCAAATGATTTATGGATCTGGTACTTTAATAAAGCATGAACACATACCTACACAAACACACATGCACTTACACATGCTGTCCTGAATATGCACGCATGGAAGCATAACAACACACACACGCACTTGCCTACGTGCAAAAACACGCGCTAGCACATACATTCGCACATCACCCACACACATGTGTATCACGCACACGCGCGCAATTACACACACCACAAACACACGCTGAAATGTACAATCACCAATGTATAAACACACACACACGCGCGCGCTCGCGCGCACACGCACGCACACACACACACACACACGCACACGCACACACATATTCACACGCTCACGCACGCACGCACGCTCACACACACACACACACACACACACACACACACGAGAACAATATACCAACAAATGAGCTCCGTCGAGATCGAGACACACTCGGGAAGACAGAATGATCTTTTCCTACTTCTAGGAAAACAACGGCGCGTCGCTTACGAAATCAGTGAAAGACACGATTGTTTTTGGAGCAGAAAGGTTTTTTTCTACAATGGTGACCTCCTTCTGTGTGACGAACTGCCACAATCAGCATGACAGAGAGAATGATCGACGTTGTGTTTTTTTTTTTGGTACCGCGTGTTGCAACGCGAAAAGGCAAAGAAATGTTGGATCTCACAACTCAAAGACGCCGTGAGTGGATCGCTCAACCTAACCTGAAGTCGCTCACTTTTGACACTAAGGCAGATCGATATGTTTGTTCGGATCACTTTGTAAATGGTGAGAATTTGTTATGTTTTGCGTTTTGTAACTTAACAAATACTAGAAAAAACGGAAAGAGAGTATGCAGGACAGATTACAGGAGAGAAAGAAAGACCAAGATGTCGCAGAGACTGACAACAGTGTTTTGTTCTGTTACCTGATTTGACTTTTTGATACTACAAAACAGCAATATCAATTGCATCGATATTCAATGTTTGTTCAATCTGATTGGACCGGTACAAATCTGGGTCGACGTTTTGTGACTCGTTCGCAGCGACAACTTACAAGTGACCGTGAAATAGGACTGTGTACGGTGAGATTTTACCATTCTTCCTAGTATGTTATCAGACAGGCAATGGATCTCCCTACAGGGCCTTGCGTAATGCCAACAGCAGATGTAGGGAAGTGGGGTGGGGGGGTGGGGGTGATGATCAGGTCTTGAGGGGGGGTTTCTCTACTGACCCTATTTCCAGTGCAGGTATCCTGGATGTAGACCTACAGCAACTCTCTCTATTTTCCAGCCCAACGCTAACTCTTTCCAGCATAACACAGTTATCCCCGCGAAAATGTTAGTTTGATAAATTTATCTCCCTTGCGAACTGTCTTTGCGCAAAAGAGGTTAAGCAACGAAATCAGGGAATTAAGCAGCAGCAACAACAACAACAACAATAATGTCGAGTTTGACATTCTGTCTTCTGCTCATATTTATTAATATCAAATATGCGTTATTTTCTTCTTGCAACTTTGAAATATATTCATCACGAATGACTCTCCTCATCTACATGTACATATATCACGCAATCATCAAGTCAATATCATTTACATTAATTGTGAAATACGTCTCCATCCGAACTACATGTTAGTCTATGCAGCCGTGGAAATTACACTTTGCTGGAGAAAATCTGTAGCGGTGGTGTATCAAAATGAAATGACAATAAGGTAAAGGTACAGATGTGATTTTATACAGCGACTTGTCACCTAGTTTGGGGTCTCAACGGCTTTACACTTTACCCCCTGATCACTGGGCCGCATGATCAATCCTTCGCTGGCTCCAGGCAGTAAACACAGTGACAGAGAGATAAGATGCACACAGTCGGGTAACAGAGCCAACTCCACACCCTGGAGAGTGTTCCAACCCAAAGCTCACTCGTGGCCGCATACAAGAGTCAATCGCGTTACGGTGTAGCATCGCTGCCCTCACAGGTACCCACTTTTACTCCTGGGTGTGGAGCAACAATGTGAGGTAAGCACCTTGCTCAAGGATGCAACTCTGGAACCACGCAGCTTCGATGCCGCATCCTCTAACGACTTCAGGTCAAGCGCGCTGACCACTGTCCACAGATCACCACAACTTCTCCTAAACTGCTCAAGGACGTATGCCGATAAATGGAAAATGATGCTGTGGAATTGGAGGCAAGGACCCGCTTATATGTCTCAAAGCAGGACCAACAGATTACTCACAGAAGCATATTTTGTTTCCAGTGAACCAAGGCGAGCTTCGGAATATTGTCTTTAAAACATGGTTTCACTGTCGAGGTGAAAGCCTGGTAGACAATTAAAAGCAGTGTAAAGCACGAAACATAATTGCGTGAACTTGTTAAGGGACAGTTAGAGGAAAAACCAATACGCAATATAAACAGTTATTAATGGAAAACAAAATCATATATTGTAAGCTGACTCGAAATCATGCACCATAATGTCCAACTCCACTTTAGCAGAAATAAGCCGAAGCAATGAAAGTCTTACCTTAGAGAAAACACGATGATGCCCACTTCACTCTTGGGAAGGGTCGTCTATGCTTCGATCAGTTTTCAGATAATCATTTCACTTCACTGAATTAAGAAAAGAGTAAAACTTTGAGCAGCAGTCGTCGAAGATAAGAGAAGAATAAATGTTCTTTCAAAATGCGAAGGCGTTTGGCTGGGATTCCAGAATAATCTACGATACCTCTCTCTCTCAGCGATTATCGTAGTGCGAACTTTCTTCTCCTCCGCGCGTCCTGTGTTCTGTGTCTCGTACCTGTGCTTGACAAGCTTGCTGTTGCGGGCTCAGTAACAGAGCAAGTGGGACAGGTGTTGGTACTAGCACGGACCTATAATTATAGATCCGTGGTACTAGGCAGGGGAAGAGAGGCGGGGGTGGGGTAGGGTGGGATGAAAGTAGGGGGAGAGGTAAAATATGCCGCGAGGCCAGGGGAGGGGGCTGGACGTTACAGAATGAGAAGATTGGTCTCTGCACCAGAAGCGCAGACGGCGTGACACGATTGGATAGCAGGCTTCTGAGAGCTTGTGCCCTGTCCTGCTTTCCTAGAGGGAGCGCAGAGCGAGTGGCAAGCGCGCAGGTTTATGGGCAGAGACAAGCTAGAAAACTCAAGGCGCTACTTGCATATTTACAAACGCAAAGCGCCCTCCCCCCTCCCCCCTCCCCCCTCCCTCTCTCTCTCCCTCCCCCCCCCCCCCCCCTCTCTCTCTCTCTCTCCAACTGGGCGATGGAAGTAGAATTCTTCATTAAACCCCGCCCCCAAGCAATAGCTCAAGCCCTCTCATCCTACTGCACCCCTTGTAGCCAACCTTCATTTTCCAGTATATCCTTGGCAAAGCCCACCCTCCTCACCACCACCCCACCCCACCACCACCCCACCCCACCACCACCCCACCCCACTTCCCCTTTTCACCCCAGCTCGTGGGTCCCTTGACCCAGACCATCCCTATAGCTCAAACACCGGGTTTCTTCCTTTCTTGAACTGCTTTTTACAACGTACGTGTGTATGTGTGTCGTTGCATGCGCCTGTCCCTCACCTAGTTTCACTCCGAGTCAACACACTCCCGCTGAGGCACTGTGAGGCTCCCTACCGTGGTGTCTGCGGCCGTAGGCTTTGTCTGTTAGCAGTCCAATGGTGGAGAAACAAATAACGGCTCTATACGTACTTCAAATTCTGTGGTGATATAAATTTTTTTAATTCCACTTTTATTGGCTTTATTGACGTGAAGGCAAGTATCGTGTATAACTGGGGTTGACAGTACAGCAAAGCGGAGATGATGGTTTAGGTATTAGTTATATTGTGACGTACTTGTTCTTTACTCTAATTTAACTTATCCCAGCTGAATAAATCAAATGGCTTATTTCAATGTCTAGGGGTGAAATCTTGAAGAACCAAAGCACGCACCTTCATTCCTTCACTCAAACGATAGATGGTAACTGTCTGACAATGAAGTAATGGCAAAACCAGTATCAATTCAAAAGAAGTTGTTTAATTATTCAGGATGCAATTACCCTTGAAAGGGGAATGGGCGGCAAGCGCCACAAAAATGCATCAAATGCAAGCACAAGCAATCATCAATTCATTATTCAAAACTCGCAATGAGATATACAAACAAACAAGGAAAAGAAATTGTCTGCCCTGAGCCGAGATGATAAACTAAGTGTACTTAACTGACCTTTCGATGAAAACGTGGAGCTGTGGATGCACGGGCCTACACCCCACGCCTAATGCGTTTTTACACAGGGGTTGAGGCNNNTCAGGTGAACATTTATGATGCACCTTCTCCTCTCTGTGTGAGTACGAATGTATCAGGTGAACATTTATGATGCACCTTCTCCCCTCTGTGTGAGTACGAATGTATCAGGTGAACATTTATGATGCACCTTCTCCCCTCTGTGTGAGTACGAATGTATCAGGTGAACATTTATGATGCACCTTCTCCCCTCTGTGTGAGTACGAATGTATCAGGTGAACATTTATGATGCACCTTCTCCCCTCTGTGTGAGTACGAATGTATCAGGTGAACATTTATGATGCACCTTCTCCCCTCTGTGATTGTGAGAGTGTTGGTTCAACGGCTATGACGTGCCAAAAAACAAAAAATCGTCCTAGAAGAAGCTTCCTCAACCTTCCATCATGTTTACTTTATTTACCACTTCAGCCTTCTCGAACGACCGTCATGGCTCCAGACTCTGCAGTCAGGTTTCTTTGTGAGAAAATCCTCTTGCCAGAAGAAAGGGTCATGGTGAGATGTTTATTTTTCTGTTGGATTGGATTAGTGTAGAGGTGTTGCTTGCGGGTTTGACAAGGGAATTGGCGACCAGTTTAATGCAACACGTGTTGGACTTGTTCTTTCTGATGTGAATTGAAAGCCTGACTGGATGTTAATGATCTGATCCTAAACAGAAACCTCAGATAATGTGTTTGACTCTGTAACAGATGGACCACTGGTGACTAGAGATAATGCAAACAAAACAAGGAAGTGGTAAATAAATAGAAAAGCTTTAATTACCCGAAATGACACTTGCAAATTTTCGACTCAAGACTATCCTTCAGGTACAGGGATAAAAAAGGACCGACAGACGAAAAGGATTTGAAAGTACAGCCAAGCTGCAAAGAGAAACACGAAAGGCGTTCATGGCAAGTGTGTGCTTGTGCATGTGTTGAGAAGCCGAATGCGAAAAAATGCTTAAAAGAAAAGTCACCAAGTCAGCACAGCACAGTTGCGTAAGGCGTGGGAGTGGGCATTAACGCGCACTGGTGAGGATCGTGCCACAAAAGTTGCAATTATGCGTGAATATCTCAAGAAACAGCCATAGGGGTTTTTACGCAGAATGTGTGTTTAGAGAAAACGCTCATAAATCAAACTGAAACAACTAAGAAAAGACTAAAGGACTGCCAGAATTGCTTTAATATGCTTTCATATTGATGGTATATCCAACACATTACACATTACTCTCTGGCTGCTTGGGGCTGTCTGGCTGAGTTGCCAGAGTAGATCCCCATTGGACAGCAGCCAGGGGTTCCAGCTGCTGGAGTAGATCCCCATTGCACAGCAGCCAGGGGTTCCAGCTTCTGAGGGGGCATCGAGCAGTTCTGACGGAAAGCTGCGTCCTGTTTGTGTCACGTTCAATCTCTGCTTGCAGGACATTCAGTCTTGAGGTGGAGTGGATGACGAGAGTTCGGGATCATATAATTGAAAATGACAGCCCAGAAAATACCATCAACTCAAAACTCAAAACTCAGGAATGAAATGCTCTATTTATTACTAACAAATATTACACTGGTACCAACAAATATTCAAATGTCTGTCCATGACTGAGTGCATAATACATGTATCAAAACTGCATTAGAAGTGCAGACTTTTTCAATCTTGTTTTATCGATCAACCGACAAACTCTAAATGCATCTGGAAGACTTTTGAATAAGTCATTACTAAACACCACAGCACTAAAATAATACACGGAAAAAAGAGAGAAAAATTCTGCATCAAAAGTATGCGATATTACATTGTCTTTACAATGAAAAAAATTCTAGATTTAGACAAACTCCATCCCGGCTTTTAGCGAAAACTGATATAATATGCTTTCCTTAAAACAAGTGAGATCGAGTAAAAAAAATATATATAAGGCAATATACACAAAGTGATCATCCTCAAAGGAAACAAGAAGGGCAAAGCCCATACGACTCACATGCTTGACCTTGACCTTTACATGACTTTGACCTTCAGGTAACCTTCAAGGTCAAGGTCAAACAACTAAACCTAGCAATGACATCATACACTAAGAAATGGTTTACACATTTTCCCTACCAAAATACACGTGGCCTTGACCCAAGATCAAGGTCATCCAATGTCATGCAACACAAAGCTGTTAATTCAAGACATAGGAAGCACAATGGTGCATATTGGCACTTTCTACCATGAGATATGGTCACTTTTAGTGGTTCACTACCCCATTTTGGTCACATTTCATAAGGGTCAAAGTGACCTTGACTTTGATGATATGTGACCAAATGTGTCTCATGATGAAAGTATAACATGTGCCCCACATAATTATTAAGTTTGAAACAGTTAACTTCCATAGTTCAGGGTCAAGGTCACTTCAAAATATGTATACAATCTAACTTTGAAGAGCTTCTGTGACCTTGACCTTGAAGCATGATCAACCAAACTGGTATCAAAAGATAGGGATTACTTTGCCCTATATACCATATATAGGTCAGGTATCCAATCTCAAAAACTTCAGAGGAAATTGAGAAAATGTGAAAACTGGCTGTTTTTTAGACAACATTTATGGCCTCTGCGACCTTGACCTTGAAGCTAGGTCAAGTCACTATGTATTTGTTTTGAGGCCTTGTCATCATACACCATCATGCCAAATTGGGTGTTGATAGACTTAATAGTCTCCGAGAAAAATCCAATGTTAAAGTTTTTTTTAAGGATGACAGGACGCCCGGACGCCCGGATACCTGGACGGACGACACGGGTGACCTAGTATGAAAGTATAACATGTGTACTACAACGTTATGAAGTTTGGAAGAGTTATCTTCCATAGTTCAGGGTCAAGGTCACTTCAAAATATGTATACAATCCAACTATAAAGAGCTCCTGTGACCTTGACCTTGAAGCAAGGTCAAGTCACTATGTATATTTTTTACGCTTTGTCATCATACACCATCATGCCAAATCGGGTGTTGATAGACTTCATAGTCTCCGAGAAAAATCCAACGTAAAAGTATTTTTTACGGATGACAGGACGCCCGGACGCCCGGACGGACGCATGGACGCATGACACGGGTGACCTAGTATGAAAGTATAACATGTGTACTACAATGTTGTGAAGTTTGGAAGAGTTATCTTCCATAGTTCAGGGTCAAGGTCACTTCAAAATATGTATACAATCCAACTTTAAAGAGCTCCTGTGACCTTTACCTTGAAGCAAGGTCAATCAAACTGGTATCAAAAGATAGAGATTATTTTGCCCTATACACCATATATAGGTCAGGCATCCAATATTAAAAATTTCAGAGAAAATTGGGAAAATGTGAAAAATAGCTGTTTTTAGACAACATTTACGGCCCCTGCGACCTTGACCTTGAAGCAAGGTCAAGTCACTATGTATATTTTTTGACGCATTGTCATCATACACCATCATGCCAAAATGGGTGTTGATAGACTTAATAGTCTCCGAGAAAAATCCAACGTAAAAGGTTTTTACGGACGCCAGGACGCCCGGACGGACGAAACGGGTGAGTACATAGACTCACTTTTGCTCCGCATGAGAGTCAAAAATTGTCTTGCTCCGTCCACTTCCTTACCATTTACTACCTAACACTTTCTGTCTCAGAGCAGACTTTTACGTGTAATCTGATATGTTTTCAATTGCAAGTCTGAATGGACAGAGAACGGACCACAGTGCTGTGCCTGAAGACACCATTCCGCACTTCCAGTCTGTCAGCATGATCACAGTGTGACCCACTCTACAGAGGCTTACGGGCCAGTGGCTGTGGGGTCTTTGGATTGAAAGATGACGTCTTTGGTGAGTGTGTGGGTAATATGCGAAACACATTTCTTTTTGTGCCATGTTGGATTTGATGGTGCATCGGATTCAAACTCTCGTCCTTGCCTTCCTGCAGCTCTTGTGAGTAGTTCCACCAGAGAAACAGGCTCTGGGGCGTCCTGGGCGTTCGTGACTTCATTATAAAAGCTCTGCACGAACCATGAGCCATTATTCCTCAGAAAAGCGAAGTATCCTGAAAGCAGATTCATACAGATCATGAAAGACTGGAATAACTGCCGCAAGATGTGCACATGGCCACATCAGCATTGGTCATCGTGTAAAAGGCATCATACATCAATACGACTCTTTGAATACTGAATTCCAATTGGCTTCGTTGCATAATGAATGGATCTTGCCCAACCGATCAAAGAATACACCAATTATTGCACGCTGCCCGTTTCGAAATCTTTCCGAAATGGAATTAAAAGCATGCGACTGTTTCTGAGGATGCTTTTGTGTTGAAACAATTTAGTGGTGATGAGTAGGTGACAATCGTGACCACTGCATGCGGGTTACTGGTGATAGTGTGAAGAATGAGAAAGAGGGGGGTTGGAGGCTTTAGTAGCAAAACATAAACACGATAGCAGCAACATCAAGATATGGGAACTTCAGACTACTGGACAGATCACCTGGTGGTGCTCCACAGGCCACTAGAAAGTCCCTGCTCATGGTCACTGAGATCCCGACTGGCTCGTCGTCCTTGTCGTCTGGTTCGCCTTGATCTGTAACATCTTCTGGAGCGCCCTGGGACTGGCACTTCTTCTCTTCATACACGTCCACATCTTGGCCCTCGTCTACGTCGACTCCCCGACATGCCTGGAAGCAAAGTGTAGCACTCTCTCTTTGCAATATTCTGTTGTACAAGGGTTCTCCTAGCTTGCGCCGGGATGTCGAAGTTCACAAACGCTGGTGGTCGTTTTCGATAAACTTTATTCACACACTGGTCGATATACAGTGGTGACAGTAAACAATATCGTCATAGCAACTTCGACCACTCTACGCACAGTGCCTCAAAGGACTCACTCCTTACAAAGGAGGACTTGTTTATCCTCTAGTTAAGCTCTCACCTTAACTCTGTCGTATCTCCTCTCGTGTGTCCCTCTCTCTCGCTTTATTGCGCTTTATATAACTAAATACAGGTTCCAGAGCTTTCGAAAACAGCCTACTATCTGCTCTGCTGCCACGAAGCTTCACGAATGACATCACGTGACACAGTCAAGACAAATTTAGCTCGACTCGACCACGTGACTGGGCAATGACCTGGCGGAGAGGCTAGATGTAAACAAACCAATTGCGCTATGATCTTCTTGTACAATCTAGAACCTTCACAACAAAAGCAATCTTCTCCTGCCTGATTCGCACTCGATGCTATAAAAATCCGCCTCACCCTTAGTTGACTTACACTGTACGCCAAACAAACACATCTTTCCATACATGACTCACACTGGATGTCAAACAAACACGTCTTTCCATACATGACTCACACTGGGTGCCATACAAACACGACTTTCCATGCATGACTCACACTGAATGTCATACAAACACGACTTTCCATGCATGACTTACACTGGATGCCATACAAAGACGTCTTTCCATGCATGACTCACACTGGATGCCATACAAATTAGTTTTTCCGTGGATATCAAGACTGGTTTAAAGTTTGTCTTCCATACAGTGTGTTACTTCGTGTTCTTAAAAAGGTCAGCATGTTTCCTATCACGGACTAATATTGCATTGCATGTTATTATATAGGTTGTACTGAATGCCATGAAACATCTTCAAGCGACTGCAACAGTACACAGTCCTACCTGGAGGAAGAAAAGCCGTGGCTTGTACTCCAGCGAAGGACAGTTCTCGTCAGATAGAATGTCCAGCAGGTCATTCACGGGCACCGCTTCGCCGTCGATGCCGAAGACGATGTCTTCCTTCCTGGTTTTGTCTGCAGACATCTCACATTCACCGTGAGTCAGCACTGCGCAGGCGAAGCAGTCCTCTTCACTGTGATCTGCTCTTGCCACTGTAAGCCAGTGGTACAACTCCAATCAGTGGGGTCATTCAGGTTTGGCATGAGAAAGACGATTACGATGATAATAAGTCCAACTGTGTTGATGTCTAAGCAGTGATGACGATGTTTACGTCAATGTCCATTATGATTTTAGTGTCAATGATGATAGCGACGACGACGATTACGATGATGAAGACGATGAAGTTGACAATGACGACAACAATGATGATGACGATAATTCAATTTTTATGGCGGTGATAACAGTGTTGAAGATGATGCAGACGACGACAACGATATAGAATAATACGACGACGACAATCATAATTGCAGTGATGGCTATGAGCATTCTATAGTTCACTAGAGACTTCGCCTACCAGCGAAAGTGTCTCTAGCACAGTTGACATCACGTGATGGAAGGTTTTCGTCCGAAATATGCAAATGGAGGTCACACGAGAGGCTTGTGGAATAGCCGATCTGCTCCCTGACATACACTGTTGTTAAAGTAGTTCTAAGACTATTACGCACACAATTCTTAACTCACTCTTGTTGAGGCAATACACTAGGGTCAAGTCTATTACGCATTCATTGCGAACTGTGCTAGAGTCAATACTGACTCGGGTTCACAGAATGTGCTATGAGAACAGTTATTTTGACGGAAACGACCATAATGAAGATGATCACGATGACAGTAACGGCGAAAACAAGAATGACGAGGTGATTAAATTAATTGTGATGATGTAAAGGTGAAGATGGTGGTGGTGATGGTGAAGAATGAATAGGAGCAGGAGCAAGAAAAGTAGGATGAGAGAAAAGACGAGAGAAAAGATGAGGAGAAAGGAGAGAGAGAGAGAGAGAGAGAGAGAGAGAGAGAGAGAGAGAGACACAGAGAGAGAGTGAGACACAGAGAGAGTGAGACACACACAGAGAGAGAGAGAGAGAGAGAGAGACAGACAGACAGAGAGACAGACAGACAGAGAGACAGAGAGAGAGAGAGACAGACAAAGACAGAGACATAGAGACAGACAAAGACAGAGAGAGAGAGAAAGACACATAGAGAGAGATTGATTGATTGATTGATTTTATTGTTTAGGCCACCGGTCCATCACGACAATACATACATGTACATGACTTGCTTCTTTTTGAGGAGCCAGTATACTTGAGCCACAATTTGAAACAAGGTGTACAATCCAAGTGAACACATTGGCTAGTACATATCGGTAACAATAAAACAATGGAAACAGTATAAATATAGTATTAAAGTACATTCTTTCATCATAACATTATTGTTCACGGTCTTGTTCTAAACTAGCAAAAAATTGGTCTCGTAATCGGAAGGCATAATAAAGATACATTGCTACCTTGCGTGTTTTCATGTATCCACGTCTATCTATCAAAAAGGTGGCATCAGCAGCTTCTGGACATTTGATGTATTCATTTATGTATTTATTACGTAGATCATTATACAAAGGACAATAAAATAGAAAATGTTTCTCATTCTCAATCTCAACACAAAGGAGGCAATGTTGGTCTATATTGTGGCTGCGCATAGATTGTTTATTACCATGTAAATCATTCACTCCAACTCTAAACCGGATAAACACATCTCAGAATTTTTTTATCTCAATGTATTCTAAGCATTTTTCACTTTCTAAGGTTCTTTTGAAGGATCGATACATTCTGAATCTTTCACTTTCACGAATTTTGCTGTTCCAGCTCTGCCTATAGCAATCTTGCAGTCTATTTTTCAAGTTTACAAGAAAACTTCTCTCAGTTGTAGTGCCTCCATTTCTCCAGATATACGCATAGCCGGCCTTGCATATTACATTTGCAACTAACTTTGCCCAGTTTCGATCATCTGGGATCTTTGTGTTAGACAACATGAGGTATGTTTGCCTGGGTAGCCTATCATCGGTCATTTTAGTAAGTTTTAACCAGTACTTTATTACTCTCATTGTACTGTTTATGGCAAGTGGAAACTTTCCTGTTTCTCCATAATCCAAACTGTTAGGTGTTCTATAGTCCACATTTAAAAGACGTTTACAAGCAAACAGGTGAGCTTTTTCTACACTTTTATGTTCCTCAAGACCCCATAGCTCTGCCGCGTATAGTAGGGAAGACTGGACCTGTGCGTCATAGAGACGGAAAAATATTCTAGGTTTCATATTCTTAAGGTTCCACATCATTTTAAACAGATATATGTTTATGTATTTGATATTTGTCAACGGATGTTTTTCGGAGTTTATTCTTTTCCCTTTTTTATTTTTTTTTGTGCATGTGTGTGTGTGAGTTAAACCACAAGCTTTGTATGGGCTGTCGGCCTGGCGATAAACCAGTTCAGTTCTCTCTCTCTCTCTCTCTCTCTCTCTCTCTCTCTCTCTCTCTCTCTCTATATATATATATATATATAATAGAGAGAGAGAGAGAGAGAGAGAGAGAGAGAGAGAGAGAACTGAACTGGTTTATCGCCAGGCCGACAGCCCATACAAAGCTTGTGGTTTAACTCACACACACACATGCACAAAAGAAAGTAAAAAAGGGAAAAGAATAAACTCCGAAAAACATCCGTTGACAAATATCAAATACATAAACATATATCTGCCATGGTCCTTCCGGACTGACTGCACGCGATTTATTTGCGAACTGAGGAGGAGCAAGAGGAGGAGCAGGAGGAGAAGGACGAGAAGCAGGAGGAGGAGGAGGTGGTGGAGGTGGAGGTGGAAGAGGAGCAGGAGAAAGAGGAGGAGCAGGAGGAGAAGGAGGAGGAGCAGGAGGAGAAGGAGGAGGAGCAGGAGAAAGTGAAGGAGCAGGACAAGGAGGTGCAGGACAATAAGAAACAGGACAGGGAGGAGCTGGAGGAGGAGGAGGAGCTGGAGTAAGAGGAGGAAGAGAAGGAGGAGCAGGAGCAGGAGGAGCAGGAGGAGGAGGAGCAGGAAGAGAAGGAGCAGGAGAGGGAGGAGCAGGAGCAAGAGGAGCAGGACAAGGAGGAGCAGGAGGAGGAGCAAGAGGAGGAGGAGTAGGAGGAGGAGCAGGAGGAGGAGGAGGAGGAGCAGGAGGAGGAGGAGCAGGAGGAGCTGGAGCAGGATGACGAGGAGCCGGAGGAGGAGGAGGAGCAAGAGGAGGAGGAGTAGGAACAGGAGCAGGAGGAACAGGAGCAGAAGGAGCTGGAGCAGGATAAGGAGAAGCTGGAGGAGGAGGAGCTGGAGGAGGAGGAACAGGGGGAGGAGGAGCAGGAGCAGGAGGAACAGGAGCAGGAGGAGCTGGAGAAGCAGCAGCAGGAGGAGCAGGAGCAGGAGGAGATGTGGAGGAGGAGGAGTGGTGATGATGTCACCAAGACGAAGAAGAAGACGCAGAAGAAGAAGAAGACAAAGACGCCGACGGAGGAGGATTAGCAGCAGCAGGAGGAGGAGGTGGAGGAGGAGCAGGAGGAGGAGGAGGAGGAGGAGGAGGAAAAAACTCACTAATAACGACATCGAGTTATCTTCTACTAAAATAAAACTGACAATCTATATATGAAAAAACCCAAAAAGGTTCTTGGTGTATTGGTAGTGTGGTTGGGGGATGCAATGGACATGGGTCCAACCCATTATGCACACAAACTAAAACTTTGGAGTGTCTATACTGGTAAGACTGCTTCAGTGCATATCAGTATTAAAAAATCACCGTATTGATACTTTGAATGAAATGTGTGACCTGATACTGCCAAAGGCACTTAAAAATCACCGGAGGGAGATGCCAGAAAACGCATGTAGTGTCTGACCTTATTTTTGTCGACATTGAGTTTTAGCTGCTTCTGGGACCATTATTCTGGCACATCCGAAAGTTTAAAGATAATTGCAGCTAAACAATACACTAATTTACAGTTTCAGAGAAGTGTTCACTTTCCCGTTTGTTCTGAAAAGCACCGGTTCTAAGTGGGTTGAATCGAAAATTTGATTCCCCCACCCCACCCTGCGTTGTAACTGGTGCCTATTATGCAAATCCGAAATCACCAGTCATTTCTATGCATGCACTGTCCCCTCACATTGAATCCCGTTGTAAAATAACTTTGTAAAACGTATTTGAGTCCGTTGCTTGGGACTTTTTACACTCACTGCCTCTGTCAATTTCAACGGCCGTTCTCTAAAAATCACTGATTAGCGGGTAGTAGTCTACACAACTGCAATGACTTCATTTTGAATAATCAGATTTCTGTCATGTTTGCATCGATTCAAAGCTCTAGCTTTTTATATCTTTTTACAAACTATACTAATAAATCAAAATCTACCATTCCGACTTTGTTTACCGTTTGCTGGATCAGATCACACAAAAGTGCGTACCTCACTGTTAAGGAGTGATGGTACAACGGCAACGGAAAAACTTTTATTCTTCCAACACGGAAACTGTTTTTGAGACATATGTACTTACTAAAACTTACCATGCTGTAGTGCTATCTTCATTTCGTCTGCTTTGAGATCTTGGTGAACTTTCACCTCAAATCCAAAAGTTTCGAAGACTTTCTTGAGCATCTCTTCGTCATTCACTGATTCCGGTCTTGATTCCATTTTGGTTACTTTCTCGTTGAAAGTAATGTTGTTGATGATCAACGCAAGACCTCGT